>JAUCMX010000029.1:14985172-14998097 GCA_033459395.1 Hemibagrus guttatus | reverse complement strand
CCCTCGATCTCCGGTGGCCTCCAAACGCTGGAGTTCCACTATTTCTATCTCCAGAGCTTTCAGAGATCTAACAATGTCTCTTGTGACGTTGAGAGTGTACTGTTGACAAAAAACTTTGATTTGTGTTTTAGTCACATCCCACCACAGCTGAAGTGAGCTAAAAGCTGCCTTCTCTGATTTAAAACAATTCCATAAATAAGTAAAAGACTCCCTAAAATTAACGTCTTCTAAAAGTGCAGTGTTAAAATGCCAGTAAGCACTCCTCCTGTGTAAAAAGCGTTAGCTGGTGTTTAAAACCATAAAAGCGATCTAGTCTTGCCAGGGAGAGTGAGTTGTCTATGGTATGGGCCCACGTGCACTGTCTCTTGTTCTTATTAAAAGTTCTCCATATGTCACTTAACTTGTGGGCCTCCATCACCTCCCACAGACTCTTATGGGAAGCCACATAAGGTTCTGCGTGGTTCCGATCCAAATCATCCGTAGTACAGTTAAAACCTGAATTAAAATATCTGCAGTGTCGCAGTCAGCAATAACATTGCTCAATGTGTCGGCTCGACCGTGCGTGGCTTTTCCGGCCCCGGAAAAGCCACGCACGGTCGCTCAGAAACACCGGGGTCACTCTGCCTCTCGGGGCAGGCCCGAGCAAGATGTCCTGTTTGACCACATTTAAAACACTTAATGTCTGTATCAGAAGAGACAAAGATGTTGTAGTCGAAGCCATCTACAGTGAACTTAAAAACAGCGTTCAGCTCACCGCACCTTCTTTAAACACCATAAACACCATTCTTCTGAAAGACACCAAGTGTTCACCAGTGGGGACTTACAGCCAAGGGGGATTTTCTTAATGGGGGAGACCATTCGCCCGTACCGAGACAGCTCTTTACCGATCTCCTCGTCAGAAATAAAAGGAGGGACATTACACAACATAACTTTCTTACTGGGGAACTGAGGGGAGAAACCAATATCATCTCATTATTGCCCACTATTCCATTCTGGGTCAGGTTCCTCACTTTCTCCACATCATTCAGGAACACCACGATAGCACTGTTCATTCTGGAGGCAGAGACAATGTTCTCATGTCCCACCACGTTACCGACTGCAACACAACACTCTTCTACACTCGCCCCCACACTATAAAAAAACACACACTTTTACACACACTATACACACACTATATACACACACTATACACACACTGTGCCGGCGAGTCAACCTCTCACACAGCGTCGCGCTCGGATCCGCCATCACCATGCTTCACCGACACGCTGCTCCCCACACACACACACACACAGTTATTTTTCGCACACACTCACAATAAAAAAATAAATAATCCGAGATATTACACGGAAGAAATTGCTCTTTAGTGCCGAAAAATTGGCAACACGCCAACCGCTCTCACGCGCGCTACACGCCACACTCGCTTCTCCGCCGCGCATGCGCAGAGAGAGACAAAGAGAGAGCGAGACAGAGACAGAGACAGAGAGAGAGAGCGAGAGACACAGAGAGGCAGAGAGAGAGAGGGAGAGAGTCAGAGAGACAGACCTGAGTGGAAGACGACAGCATGGCTATTGCACGCCGCCGGGAGTTGAATATTCCGGAAAAGCCCCTTGGCTGTCAGCTTCACATGAAAGTTAGAGAGCGGCAGACGAGAAGACCACAACATGGCTGCCACACACACACACACACACACACACACAAACCGCAGTGATGCTTGATGGATGATACACACACAACCACCCCTCACCTACACACACACACACACACACACACACACAATATGGACAGAGACACCCTTTGAGGACACACACACACACACAATATGGACAGAGACACCCTTTGAGGACACACACACACTGCGGAGATGTTTGGAGGATGAGACACACACACTGCGGAGATGTTTGGAGGATGAGACACACACACTGCAGAGATGTTTGGAGGATGAGACACACACACTGAAACACACAGTTTGAGAAACGCTTCCTACCCCTCGGACCTCTCTCTCTCTCTCGGCTGCAGAGATTAATAAGCCCCTCCCCCTTCAAGAGATCACAGGGTATCACCAAGCAACCAAATTACTATGGCAACCATGGAAGGGGAGGGGCCATATGGAGAGAAGGAGAGCAGGTGAGGGGCGAGAGCATCTCTCTCTCTCTCTCTCTCTCTCTCTCTGTCTCTCTCTCTCCGTCCCTCTCTCTCTCTCTCTCTCTCTCTCCCTTTATCTCTCTCGCTTACTCTCTTGCCATCATGTGTATATGTGTGTCAGCCCTTGTACCAAGAAACTAACATAGCAACATAGCTAATTAAATGAGTAATGCTAGCTAGAAAGTCAGGCTCTCTCTCTCTCACACACAGACACACACACACACACACACACACACACACACACATATGGAGCACAGCTGTTACAAATCCCACAAACATTGTGGGTAGAGGTAGGTGACTACAGCTCAGGAGACTTTGTATCATAGAGTGCGTGTGTGTGGACAACGATGTCAAGTCATGGTGCATCACATGCTGGCTGCTTACTCAACAATGGACAGAACAGTCATGCGGGAACAGAAACATTTACACACACACACACACGCACACACACACACACACACACACACACACACACACACACACACACACACACCCCGCACACAGCCTGTACCTGATGCAGAATTCCGGCTAGGTCTGACAGATCCTCCTCGTTGCAGTGCATTCTGGGTAGATTTGGTCTGAATGACATGTGCTGTGGCCTTCTGGCCTAAAAAGACAGTGCAGAAGAAATCAAACTTCATTTCAGCAAAACAACCAGAACTCCAGAACGTCCGAAATTCCAAAAACTGGTCAGGTCCGATCTCAGATTCCAGGAGCTTGAAATTTAAGGAGCTCCAGATTCTCAAGAACTTTGGATTTAATGAAACTGTAGATCTCAGGTCCAGATTTAGGAATGTCAGAACCCTAGAGGCTGAAATCTCCAGAACCCTAAAATCTCCAGAACCCTGAGATCTCCAGAACTTTAGCTAGCTCAGGAACTGTAAGAACACCAGGAGCTCGAGAGCTATAAATACAGTGTGGAAGTTCTTCATGCTTCGAGCAGGGAGCACACCTTAATGCTAAAGCCTGTGGGCGGAGCTGGTGTATTGATTAGCGTGTGAATGTTTGTGGGTGTGGCCTGAAGCCTTCAGATATTGTTGATGATTTGGTTTTGTCTTCATGACATTATTACAGTTATGCATTAAACCATTTTATTTTCAAATAATGTGATTTATATTTTAGCCATAAAATTAATTTGAAAAGTTATTTGTTTACTTTAATGAAATTAGTTGCATGGGCTAGCTAACAGACAACAGCAGTCAGTTTTCAGGATTCATCATCATCATCATCATCATCATCATCATCATCATCTCTAGCATGTTGTTGTTGTTTACCCTAAAGCTGCTCACTAGCATTAGCTAAATTCTAACAGGCTTCATACAGTTAGCATGAAGAGTGTGCTATTAGCTAGGTAGATAAATACGCTAGGTCTGATGAACATGACTAGCTCAGTGTCTGTTTTGTTGAAAGACTTTTGTGGTAGATTTTCTGACTATAACAAAGAGCTAGCTAGCTAACACAAGCTAACCAATGATCACTTGGCACTAGCTAAAAGTCACAATATCACTTGTTAGCTTCATGAAAGACAAGAGAGTTCACTTAAATTACTCAAAGTTTACATTCTGTAGGCTAACTAACAAAGCTACCTGAGAAAGCTAGCTGGCTAACTCTCAGTGGGTTATTGTGTCCCCTAGATCATGTAAATAAACGTCCATGAGCTTCTAATTTACGTTTACAAATATGAAAGTCCTGCTCAGCGCTGCCTGGTCATCTGCATCAATCAGCGCCGCCTGGTCATCTGGATCAATCAGAGAGTCGTTAGAGTGATTAATCAGCCAGAAGCTGCTGATGACTCTGTCTTTTATTTCTGCTTCATCAGGACGAGCTGCACTCAAGCCGCTCTTTACAAAGGAATATAATCAACTTTTTTTTTCGTCATGATTTAAGTCTTTAAATGAATATTTTTGGGCCTTTAATCAAATGTGCATAGATTTGCATACATTATCAAACCACTGAAGATAGAAATATTTTATTGGATTGTTTTAAAAGTGCATTTAAAAACATGTTCTTAATGTTAGTCTTTAGTATAAAAAACATCAAATCAAGATTTGTGTGTGTGTGTGTTGAGTGTGTGTGTGTGTGTGTGTTGAGTGTGTGTGTGTGTGTTTGTGTCATTGTGTGTATATATGTTTGTTTGTGTATATGTGTATGTTTGTGTGTGTAGGTGTGGTGTTGGGTGTGTGTGTGTGTGTGTGTGTGTGTGTGTGTGTGTGTACCTGCAGTGTTGGGTTTAACAGGTGTGTTTGTTCTGGAGCGGATGCCTGCTGCAGGTTTGGTGCTGGCAGATTTTCCCTGTGAGGTTCTACCACATGTCTCTTCACTCTTCATCACCTGAGCAACACCTGAGTATAGATCATCATCATCATCACCAACATCTTCATCATCATCATCATCATCACCATCATCATCACCATAACCATCATCATCTTCATCATCGTCGTCATCATCTTTATCATAACCATCACCATCATCACCACCATAACCATCATCATCAACTTCATCATCGTCATCGTCATCATTGTCATCTTCATCATCATCATCACTCACACACACACACACACACACACACATACACACACACACACACACACACACACACACACACACCTTTGTTCTCACTGGCTGTGCTGCCCACTGAGGAGGAACTAAGGCTTGTGGGAAGGCCGCCACTTTTGATGGGCAGTTTGGAGGAGGCGGATTTCAGAGGAGGCTTCCAGGAAGGGGAGGAGCCAGACATGGTTGTGTTGCTGTCAATCATTTTCATCTTTGGCACACCTACACCATGACAATAATTATTACAATGTTACTACAATTACAAAGGCGTTACCATGGTGACTAATCATCACACGGTGGTTTAATCATTACAGCTAAACTTCAAAGGAACTGTGAAAAAGTGCTACTGCATTGGAAACAATTAGAGATAATGGTTCTCTCACACACACACACACACACACACACACACACACACAAACAAACACATTACAGAAATGCAATTTTGATGGAGCTAAAACCTCTACTTGTATATTTATATATATGTGTGTGTGTGTGTGTGTGTGTGTGTGTGTGTGTGTGTGTGATGGAAGCCAGGAAACAGGAAATAGAGTAATTAGGGTAACTAGAGTAATGTAATTGTGCTACACACACAGACCCACACACTTCTGACATGTGAAGGCAGTGTGTGTGTGTGTGTGTGTGTGTGTGTGTGTGTGTGTGTGTGTGTGTGTGTGTGTGCTGTTAGGATTTGATTCAGTGACATTACAAATATTAAGCCTCAATCTGAAGTAGAGATGTTTGGGAAATGAATCATCATGTACACACACACACACACACACACACACACACACACACCACAAAAGCTCGGCTGTTGTCCGATTTTGGGGTCAAAGTGTGGACTGAACAAACAGAACAGACACTTGATTGTCCTGAAGGAATCTGACCTTTTTGAAAATTTCACTGGACACACACACACACACACACACACACACACACACACACACACACACACACCTCCATTTCCTGAGTGAGTCTGCTGTGTGTGGGAAGCAGGACAGAAAGAATGAGGGATTGCATAACACGAACGTGTGCGGTGCTATTGATACCAGCTGCAACCATGTGCGTACACACACACACACACACACACACACACACACACACACAAAACAAAACTACTCTACTCATCCCTTCCTTTGATAGTGAGTGTGTACACGTGGACCGAGTATGAGAGAGTGTGTTTGATAGTGTGTATATGTGTGTGTGTGTGTGTGTGTGTGTGTGTGTGTGAGACTCACTGGACAGTGGATCTGACCGGACCCCTGCTGACACACACCCTCGACTCGGGACCCTCGTTACAACTCCTGTAGGTCGAAGGTCAGAGGAGACAGTCTGCAGGAAGAGAGACGGCAAGTCAGTACCGTGCAGAGATACAAGCGTGTTAGCCATTACCGTAAAACAGAGTGAGAGAGAGAGAGAGAGAGGGAAAAGGAGTGAGAGAGGGAGAGAGACGGAGAGAGAAATAGAGAGAGGGAGGGGCGGAAAAGGAGGTGGGGAAAACTTCTGCAAAGGAAAACAAAGTTGGTGTGTGAGGTTTCCTTTTCTTTCTTTTCAGGCAATTGTCACACACACACAGACACACACACACACACACACACACACACACAAACACACCGGGGATTTGCTTGAGCATGTTTTGCTTTGTTTCTAATGAGAGAAAAAGAGAGCAAAAAGCAAGAAAATATATGACAGAGAAAACAAAGAAGGAGGGAGAGAGAGAGAGAGAGAGAGAGAGAATGAGCAAAAAGAGGGATAGAGAGTAGATTAAAAAAAGACAGAAGAGACATTGAGGGAGATTGAAAGAAAGAGGAGAGAAAAGAGGAAATGAGATTGAAGCATAATGAATAGAGAGACAGAGACAGACAGAACAGAGCAAGAGAATGGGAAAAGATAGAGGGAGAGAGAAAGGAAAAAAGGAAAAAAATTGACAGAGAGATAGAAAGAGAGGAAGGAGGGTAATGACAGAGAGAGGAGGAGGAATAAGTTGAATAAGGAGAGAGGAATAGATGTAGAAAAAATAACAGCTAAAGAAAAAGGGACAGAGAGAGACAGACAGAGAGAGGGGGGAGAGAGACACAGAAAGACAGTGAGAGAGAGAGAGAGAGAGAGAGAGAGAGGGAAAAGGAGTGAGAGAGGGAGAGAGACGGAGAGAGAAATAGAGAGAGGGAGGGGCGGAAAAGGAGGAGGAGAAAACTTCTGCAAAGGAAAACAAAGAGATGTAGTACAAGTGTATCAGGTACTGTGTGAACATTCCTGTATCGTTGTGTAAATTTTCACCAACGTCAACCCGCGTCCCAAATCAGTGCAGAGTAGAAGAGGAGTGTTCAGAGCTTTGTTAGTGCACTAGAATATAATGTTCTACACTTTTAACCTAGTGCTTGGAGCACCGAACGCCGAAGACCAAGCACTCGGTGGTAGCTCAAGTGGTGAAGGCTCTGGGTCGTTGACCAGAAGATCAGGGGTTTCAGCACTGCCAATCTGCCACCGTTGGGCCCTTGAGCCCCCAACCCACCCTGCTCCAGGGGCGCTGTATCATGGCTGACCCTGTGCTCTGACCCCAACCCCCAAGGATGGGATATGCGAAGAAAGAATTTCACTGTGCTGTAATGTATATGTGACAAATAAAGGCAACTTAACTTTAACTACAAATCAAGTACTGATGATGTCAGAGTTCAAAAGGTCACCATAATCGCTCAGTTTCAGCCCTTTGGGGCAATATTTGTGTCATCGCATCTCACCTGGGAGTAAGGCAGCCTGGATGAGATGCTAGTAACCTACACACACTTGTTCATATATAGCATAGCTACCTCACCTTGACATATTTTTAGGCAATGGCAGGAAACTGAAGAACCCAGAAGGTAGAAAATGGGACAAGACATCAGCCTGAGTTCAGGATAGAACTGGGAATTCTGGAGCTGGCAGGCAACCACTCCACCCCTACACTACCCCCATGTGGATGTGGTAGTGTTATGTAATGTAATGTGTTAACCTTAGTGGTTAAGGTGTTGGACTACTGATCAGAAGGTTGTCAGTTCAAATCCCAGGTCCACTGAGCAAGGCCCTTGATCCTCGATTGCTCAGATGTATAAAATGAGATAAATTGTAAGTCGCCCTGGATAAGGGCGTCTGCCAAGTGCCGTAAATGTAAACCATGATGTCACTACCAGACTAGACACATTTTGGAACCTTCACAGATATTTTGCAGTGGACCAGCATGGTGTGGTTCTGAACATCTAGCTCCTGCATCATTAGGTTGTGGCACCAGCTCCAGGTGAAATAGAAATACAAGCTTAGACAAAAAGAATTGGAGCACTTACCTGGTCATCATCTCCATCTCTGGTATCATCCTTGTGACTGTCTCTCTCAGCTCTCAGAGTTTCTATGGCCTTTGAACTTGCAGTCTGAACATGGCTGCCATTTGTGAGCACCTTTGACCCCGGGAGGTCTGGTGGTTGCTTTTTGACCATCGGTATGCATGAAGATTTGCTGTCAGAATCTGAAATTGTCAGGGGCGTGGATGTTCTTGCCTGAGTAGAGGATGAACGGTTCTTGACTCCATCGTCGTTTTGCTCTTTTCTATTGGCAGCTCTGCTTCTGGTCAGGGATTTTTTCTCACTGCCCACAGCCGAGTGATCAGTGTTCACTGGTCTTGGAGTGGAAGTGGCCCTCGAGATGACTTTAGGTTTGATGTCCTTCAGATTAGGTCCAGAAAACCGTTTTAGCTCCACTTTGGTTGATTTGATTTTAGGAGGGTCCGTGGTGTGAGATAGATCCAGAGGATCACTGGAATTTTGTGAGAGGTTTCTTTTAGGAAAACATTTAGGATCTTTGATGTTCTGGATGAGTGTAGATGGATGGGCAGCTTGGGGAACTGAAAGTGATATTGTCTGATTGATTAATTCTGCAGTAGGTTGAGATGGAGATTTCTCAGTGGAAAGATCAATATTTGTCTGCACATCCTCCTGGTGGATCTCACTCACAAGATCCACATTGAGCCTCTTGGTTGAGGTCTGAATCTGGTTCTCCTCATTGTGAAACTCCATTGACTCCTGAAGTGCCTCCTGACCCACAGAGTCCACATCCAGACTCCTGTTTGAGAACTGCATCTGCTCCTGCTCCTTCTGAAGCTCTACGGTCTCCTGATGAGCCTTGTAATGAAGCTCACTCTTAAGGTCCACATCAGTCATTTTGGTTGATCTTTGCGTCATGCTATTGTAACACACCTGAGAAGCCTCCTGGTGGAGCTCACTCTCAAGCTCCACACCGGGCCTCATAGCTGAGCTTGACATCTGGCCTGCTTCATTGGGAGGATCCACTGAATCCTGAAACGCCTCCTGATGGACCTTATTGACAGGGGCCACACTGGGCCTCGTGATTGAGCTGCATGTGTGGCCCTCCTCATTGGGATGATCCACTGAATCCTGAAAAGTCTCCTGTTGGAGTTTACTCACAAGGCCCACAGAGGGTCTCATAGCTGAGCTTGACATCTGGCTTGCTTCATTGGGAGGACCCAGTGAATCCTGAAATGCTTTCTGATGGACCTTATTTACAGGGGCCACACTGGGCCTTGTGGTTGAGGAGCACATGTGGCCCTCCTCATTGCAATGATCCACTGAATTCTGAAAAGTCTCTTGGTGGAGCTCACTCACAAGCCCCACATTGGGCCTCATAGCTGAGCTTGACATCTGGCCTGCTCTACTGGGAGGATCCACTGAATCTTGAAATGCCTCCTGATGGACCTTATTGGCAGGGGCCACACTGGGCCTCGTGGTTGAGCTGCACATGTGGCCCTCCTCATTGGGATGATCCACTGAATCCTGAAACGCCTCCTGATGGCGCTCAATCACAGGACACACACAGTCTTGTCTGTGCATCTGGGCTTTCTCAGGATCACTTTGCTTCCTCATTACTACATCAGCAGACCTCAGAGACAGGAAAGAATCCTCATCTTCATCCTCACCATCCCCATTCTCAGAAGTGAACAGCTGTGCTTCTGTAGCTGAAGAGTCACCCGAGCCTCGTCTTCCTTGTTCCTCATCAACAGCAGCATCACTGAAGACATTGTCACTCTCATGATTTTGATTTTGAATGGTTGTGACATTGTCTTGGTCATGCCAGCCTTCTTCATTGGCATCTAAGTAAACAGAAACCGAGTTGTCATTGTCATCGGGTCTGCAATCCGGGCTCTGGATCCCTGAGTCATCTTCGCTGGCGGCTGCTTTCCTTCCCATCATCCCCTCTGGCAGTTCCACATCCAGGCTACTAAGGCTGTACGTGGAGTCTGGTGATGATGAGGATGATGTTGAAGAGGATTTGAGGAAATCATTGTTCTGTAACTGTAGACACATGCTTTGGTGGACCCCATCCTGGGGCTTCATGGTTAAAGCAGATGGAGGAAGCTCACTCATATTTCCACTTAACAGTACCAGTCAGAGATTAGCCAGCTAGCACTGCCACATGTCCAGTAGTCCCTCTGGTCAAAGCACACTTGGATAAAACCCACTTGAGGGATGATTCTGAAAGTTGTAGCATTCCGGCATTTGTTGAAAGCCCATTATCTCACTTCTGGTCCTTAGCAAGGAACCTAGAATACGGAAAAGAAAGCAATTCATTAAAACCAAACATATTGAAGATCAAATAGAATCTTCTCATATTTCTTATATTTACACAATATTATATTAAGTGCTTGCTAAATGTGCAAATGAATGGCATTTTAGCTTAGGAGTATAAGAAGACATTTTGATAAGTTTGATATCCAACAAAGAAAAGACTAAAATTACCTATCAATTCCAAAAGAATCAATAAAGGTTCCTAGAAGAATCAAATCACTAACTGAATCACTGATATGAGTCATAGCAGTCACATCATTAATGCAAGCCAAAAGAACGGAATTTCTAAAGGGAGTCAAAAGAATCACTAAAGCAATCAGTAAAGTAAGCTAAAAGAGTCAAATATCTTACTTGAGCCAAAAAGGGAGTCAAAAGAATCAAATCATGTGTGAGTCTAAACAATCAAGCCAAAAACAGTAGCCAATCAAACTAAAAAAACAGTAATGTAGCTAAAAAATATAATTAATTACTATCGTGAGGCAAAAGAATGGGATCACTGTGAAGTTAAGAATCGTGTCACTAAGGTGAGTCAAAATGATTGAATCATTAAAGTGAGCCAAATGAATTGAATTTCTTTGAGCCCAAAGGATGAAATCTTTAATGTGAGCCAAAATAATCGATTCATTACAGTAAGTCAAATGAAAACGGAAATGTGCGTGTGTGTGTGTGTATATGTGTGTGTACTGCTGCCCTCTACTGGTCTAACTCAAACACCCAGTAGTCGTATCTTTCCTGGCCTAAAACACACACACAATGAAGGCCACGCCTTTAACCACACCTGTCCATCAAACCTCTCCAGCTAATGTGGGTCAGAACAAAGCTATTAAAAGAGTGCCAGTTTTATCTGAATAATCAGGGCAGAGTTTCTCTGTCTCGTGGCTAAAACAGAAGCCAATGGAAATATTGACCTTGTGTTAGATGATGCCTTCAAATGAGTGCTCTGCACAAACAGAAGGAGTGACCAATGGGGAGGACAGTTATGTGTAAATATTTGAACAGTCTCTCCTGCGAGCTGATGCAGAGGCTCACGGAGTTGTCTGAGAAGTCAAAACTGTGCAGCAGTGATTTAAACACTACTGAATGTTTGGCACAGTGAGAAGCTGAAGCTTACACAACCTAAGACACACACATACAAGTAGCAAATGCGAATCATTTAAAGTTTGATAGCCGAGTTCTAAATGAACAGAATCACTTACTGAGCCAAAAGAATCAAATCACTAATGTTATATTAGAATCAAATACTAAAGGGAATCAAAAGTATTCAATAACACTGACTCAAAAGAATCAAATCATATGTGAGCCAAAAGTACAGACTGACTAAAGTAAGGGGAAAAAAATCGAATCACTTACGTCATGCAGAAGAATCAGATAAATTATGTGAGAAAAAATCATATCAAAGCTTCAAACGTGAAGCTAAAGAATCAAATCTCTTAAAGTCACAGCTTGACCTCTGATTGTTGCACTGGAGACTCCTTTCATAATGTCGAATAAAATGCCTCCTTACAGTTTGAAAGAGTCAAAAGAACCAATCACTTATGTTACACTGATATAATCACTAAAGTAAGATGAGTCAAAAGAATCAAATACTAATGTGAGTTAAAAGAATCAAATGCTAATGTGAGTTAAAAGAATCGACTAGTAATGTGAGTAAAAGAATCAAATGCTAATGTGATTCAAAAGAATCAAATACAAATATGAGTCAAAATAATCAAATACTAATGTGAGTCAAAAGAATCAAATATTAATGTGAGCACAAAAATTCAGTTACTAGCAAAAGCCAAAAGAAACAAATACTAATGTGAGTCAAAAGAATCAAATACTAACATGAGTCAAAAGAATCAAATACTAATATGAGTCAAAATAATTAAATACTAATGTGAGTCAAATGAATCAAATACTATTACGAGTCAAAAGAATCTAACACTAATATGAGTCAAAAGAATCTAACACTAATATGAGTCAAAAGAATCAAATACTTATACGAGTCAAAAGAATCAAATACTAATACGAGTCAAAAGAATTGAATATTAATACGAGTCAAAAGAATCAAATACTAATGTGAGTCAAAAGAATCAAATACTAATACGAGTCAAAAGAATCAAGCACTAATACGAGTCAAAAGATTTCAGTTACAAACAAGAGCCAAAAGAATCCATTTTTCTTCTCTTGTCACATCACGATTCTGCTTTGCTTTCGCCTGCTCCCTGTTCGGGGTCGCCACAGCGGACAACTGGTCCGCACAACAACTTGGCAAACGTTTTACGCTGGATGCCCTTCCTGACGCAACCCTCCCATTTTTCCAGGCTTGGGACCGGCACTGCATCCAGTGGCTGGGATTGAGGCATTGGCTGGGAATCGAACCCGGGCCTTCCGCATGATAGGCGAGCAACCTACCACTGAGCCACTAATGCCCCGACCACATCATGACTCTATTGTTGATTATTTTCCTATAATGTATATGTTAATTCCTCACATGTGATAGATATAGATGTCAGATAATAAAACACTGTATACTTCTCATACAGAGTAAATAACATAATAAAAGAAAAAGAGATGAACTTGTGCAGGTCAGCGCGGTCTTCTCTCAGGACGGAGTTCATATTTCAGGTGCAGTCGCTGCTCTT
>JAUCMX010000029.1:14935172-14977672 GCA_033459395.1 Hemibagrus guttatus | reverse complement strand
TGTTTCTGAACATGTACGAATCAGTGAATCAATTACAGCTGATTCAGTATTTGACTCGAATCAGTTTGTGAGTCAGAGAATCGTTTGTGGCAGACTCAGCTTCTGTTTAGCAAATTAGTGTTAATGAATCACACACACACACACACAAACACACACACACACACACACACACGATTCCTTTACGAATGATTCTGTGTTTCTAAACATGAGAGAATTAGAGTATCTATTACCGCTGATGGGATTCAGTGTTCGACTCAGTGAATCGTTTTGGTCAGAATTGAGGTTTTCTTCTCTCGAACCAGCTTTTGAGTAAAAAAAAACCCACGTTGTGACAGATTCACTTAGCTTCTGGTTAGCAAATCGGCGTGTTAATGAATCTTATTGGTCATGACTGAGATTAGCTGCTGTGTTGAGGTAATGAATCGATTCATTTATGACAGAGATTTGCTTCTCTTTCTCTCGCGTTTAATGAATCAGTATTTGATTCAATGAGTCCAGTCCTGGTGTGCTGCATCACTCCACACTGCCCCCTGGTGTCCAAGTAAAGATCTTACAAGTAAAAGGCGAAGACATGATGAAACATTCCTGTACTGATCTCCTAGTAAGTAACTTAATCCGTATCATTAATAATAAAGGTTATTGTATTCAATAACAAATAATAATAATAAATACAAGTGTCAGTAATAATAAAATAATAAACGGACTCCACTATAATAAAAGTTGCGTGTATTATTGCGTGCACTGAGGACATTACTACGCATGCGCGGCAATGGAACCAGGGTTGCCAGATCTAGAAATGTTCCTCTTGTTTGTGGTTAATATTAATAAAGCCACACAAATGTTCCTCTACAGCTATTATTATTATTATTATTATTATTATTATTATTATTATTATTATTATTAAGGAATTCTACCACGAAAGGCAAGAAAATCAGAAGGTTAATATTTTCGAGCAATGCTAACTTATCTTTCACTCTTCCTAAATGTTTGCCTTATTTCCCTTTCTCACTGTAGTTCTTTGTTTCACCAATTTATCAAATAACGTAATTAATTCTTCTTTTCAAACCTCTATCACTTTCACTTCCACTGTGTGTTTGGATTATTCTGGTGTTTACTCCATGGCCGGACAAAAATCTCACTGAATGCTGCATATGTTTCCATGGAAACGGACCATTCCATTGGGAAAGATGGGGGTGGAGCATTCAGTAAACATTTTACAGTGTGACTCTGTGAAACAGAATAGTTTATAAGGTGTGTAATAAAGCTGGTACAACACGGTGGATCGGGAAGCACGGCTGAGTCCACGTCAATCTGGCAACCCGGAAGACTAACCCGTGTAGCCGTGGTGTATCTCTGCGGCGAGATTTCCGTCACCGCCACACGGAACCGGGAGGACGGGGAACAGCGCGCGACATATATACATATCACACACACACACACATCACGGCACACACACACACATCACGGCACACACAGAGCGCCGTTAACGCGCTCAGGACCGGAGGCAGCGCGCGCGTTGACCCACGGGATTGAAGCTCCGCCGCCGCGAGGATGGAGCACATCAGGACACCGAAGGTAGCACGCGCAGCATCACCGTCCATCTGACTACATTTATACACGCGCTCTTCTCCGCGGCTCGCGCTCTGTTTTTTTTCCGGAACCGTACGCTAATGACGCGCCATCTGGCAACGCGAGCTTAGCGACAGGCCGTTATTGACTCGCAACCGACATATACCCCCACCCCCCGCATATACCCCCACCCCCCGCATATACCCCCACCCCTCATATACCCCCACCCCCCTATACCCCCCCTCCATTATCCTCTTTTTATTTCCCCGCAGAGTGCACGTGACCTGTCTGTCTGTCTATCTGTCTGTCTATCTATCTATCTCTCTGTCTGTCTATCTGTCTATCTATCTCTCTCTCTCTGTCTATCTGTCTGTCTATCTACATCTCTGTCTGTCTATCTGTCTATCTATCTGCCTACCTGTCTATCTATATCTCTGTCTGTCTGTCTGTCTATCTGTTTATCTATCTATCTATCTATCTATCTATCTATCTATCTATCTATCTATCTATCTATCTATCTATCTATCTCTCTGTCTGTCTATCTACCTGTCTATCTATATCTCTGTCTATCTATCTGTCTGTCTATCTGTCTGTCTATCTATATTTCTGTCTGTCTACCTATCTGTCTGTCTGTCTATCTGTCTGTCTACCTATATCTCTGTCTATCTATCTATCTATCTATCTATCTATCTATCTATCTATCTATCTATCTATCTATCTATCTACCTGTCTATCTATCTGTTTGTCTGTCTGTCTGTCTATCTACATCTCTGTCTGTCTATCTGTCTATCTATCTGCCTACCTGTCTATCTGTCTGTCTGTCTATCTATATTTCTGTCTGTCTATCTGTCTGCTATCTACATCTCTGTCTGTCTATCTGTCTATCTATCTGCCTACCTGTCTATCTATCTGTCTGTCTATCTATATTTCTGTCTGTCTATCTGTCTGTCTATCTACATCTCTGTCTGTCTATCTGTCTATCTATCTGCCTACCTGTCTATCTATATCTCTGTCTATCTGCCTACCTGTCTATCTATATCTCTGTCTGTCTATCTATCTGTCTATCTATCTCTCTGTCTATCTATCTCTCTCTCTCTGTCTATCTGTCTGTCTATCTACATCTCTGTCTGTCTATCTGTCTATCTATCTGCCTACCTGTCTATCTATATCTCTGTCTGTCTGTCTGTCTATCTGTTTATCTATCTATCTATCTATCTATCTATCTATCTATCTATCTATCTATCTATCTATCTATCTATCTATCTATCTCTCTGCCTACCTGTCTATCTATATCTCTGTCTATCTATCTGTCTGTCTATCTGTCTGTCTATCTATATTTCTGTCTGTCTAGCTATCTGTCTGTCTGTCTATCTGTCTGTCTACCTATATCTCTGTCTATCTATCTATCTATCTATCTATCTATCTATCTATCTATCTATCTATCTACCTGTCTATCTATCTGTTTGTCTGTCTGTCTGTCTATCTACATCTCTGTCTGTCTATCTGTCTATCTATCTGCCTACCTGTCTATCTATATCTCTGTCTGTCTATCTATCTGTCTATCTATATCTCTGTCTATCTATCTGTCTGTCTATCTGTCTATCTATATTTCTGTCTGTCTACCTATCTGTCTGTCTGTCTATCTATCTGTCTGTCTACCTGTTTATCTATCTGTCTGTCTATCTATATCTCTGTCTGTCTACCTGTCTACCTGTCTATCTATCTATCTATCTCTGTCTATGATTTATTTGTCTATTTATTTTTGAATTTTTGTATGAATGAATGAATTTATTTATTTATTGTCCAAAGACATGCATGGTAGGTTGATTGGCATCTCTAAACTGTCCGTAGTGTGTTATTGTGTGAGTGAATGAGAGTGTGTGTGTGTGTGTGTGTGTGCCGTGTGATGGGTTGGCATTCCGTCCAGGGTGTATCCTGCCTTGATGCCCAATGACTGAGATAGGCACAGGCTCCCCGTGACCCGAGAATAGATCGGATAAGCGGTAGACAATGAATGAATGAATTGTTTATTTTTTGTTTATTACTTGTTTATGTTTATTTTTTGTTTATTTTTTGTTTATTACTATTTTTTATAATTCGTTGTTATTTTTGGCACGTTTACTTCCTGTATTAATACTTAATTATATTTTTAAATCATATTTTATAATGTTTATTTTATTTTATTTTTTGGGGTGAATTTTCACTCTTCTGTGCTGGAGGTTAATAAGTGGTGTGATGTAACGAAAGCTGCCTGTGTGTTCCCGTGTGTTCCCGTGTGTTCCCGCGTGTTCCCGTGTGTTCCCGCGTGTTCCCGCGTGTTCCCGTGTGTTCCCGCGTGTTCCCGCGTGTTCCCGTGTGTTCCCGTGTGTTCCTGCGTGTTCCCGCGTGTTCCCGCGTGTTCCCGTGTGTTCCCGTGTGTTCCTGCGTGTTCCCGTGTGTTCCCGTGTGTTCCCGTGTGTTCCTGTGTCCCGGCAGGTGGAGAACGTGCGTTTGATGGACAGACGGATTTCCCGGAAGTCCACGGTGGGAACGCTGTACCTGTCCTCCACACACACCATCTTTGTGGAGAACTCGGACGCACGCAAAGAGACTTGGGTAGGAAGTAAAAAGCCACGCAACTTCCTCTTTCATTTCATGTAACTGGAGTCAAACTACAGGAAGTCAGGACTCTCCGTAATTACACCAACTTCCTGTACAGTGTCACACAGAGTGAGAGAACATTCCAGAACATCATCATGATGTGTGTAAGGATGTGAAACACAGCAGTGTGTGTGTGTGTGTGTGTGTGTGTGTGTGTGTGTGTGTGTGTGTGTGTGTGTGTGTGTTAGCTCCTGCACAGTCTGATCAGCACTGTCGATCGCCCCCCGGCCACACCCACAGGAAGTCCCCTCATTCTGCGCTGTAAGAACTTCCAGGTGTTTCAGTTCCTGTTTCCATTAGAGAGAGAGTGTGTGGACGTCCAAGAGGCTCTTACACACCTGTCACGTCCAGGTGAGGAAACACACACACACACTCACACACACGTCCTGACTTTGGCAGGTGTTTGGGTCAAAACTGGGCGGAGCCTAAGCCGAAACTGGGCAGTCAATTACAATCATATGACAGTGTTCTCTCTCTCTCTCTCTCTCTCTCTCTCTCTCTCTCTGTTGTGCTCTCTCTCTCTCTCTCTCTCTCTCTCTCTCTCTCTCTCTCTGTTGTGCTCTCTTTCTCTCTCTCTCTCTCTCTGTTGTGCTCTCTCTCTCTCTCTCTCTCTGTTGCTCTCTCTCACTCTCTCTCTGTTGTGCTCTCTTTCTCTCTCTCTCTCTCTCTCTCTCTTTCTCTGTTGTGCTCTCTCTCTCTCTCTCTCTCTGTTGCTCTCTCTCACTCTCTCTCTCTCTCTCTCTGTTGTGCTCTCTCTCTCTGTTGCTCTCTCTCACTCTCTCTCTCTGTTGTGCTCTCTCTCTCTCTCTCTCTCTCTCTCTGTTGTGCTCTCTCTCTCTCTCTCTCTGTTGCTCTCTCTCTCGCTCTCTCTCTCTCTCTCTATCTCTCTCTCACCCCCCCTGTCTGTCTCTCAGAGCGTTATGGAGAGCTCTTCTGCTTCTCTTACTTGCCCAGTGTGGTAAAAGAAGAGAGAGAGAAGGCTTGGAGTTTCCTGGATCTGCGTGCCGAGTTTATCCGGATGGGAATTCCCAGCAACCTCTGGCACGTCACTCCAGCTAATCACGAGTACAGAGTGAGTACTGAGCGCTATTCACCGGAAGTAAAAGACCATCATCACCCACTTCCTCTTCTTCTTCTGTGTGTGAGACAGGTGTGTGACACGTACCCCTCTGAGCTGTTTGTACCGAAGTCAGCGTCTCCCGCCGTTATCGTGGGCAGCGCCAAATTCAGGAGCCGAGGGCGACTTCCTGTTCTCTCCTACTTCCACAGGGACACCAGCGTATGTTTCTCCACTCGTTTACTTCATGCTGCCTTCATAGTGCACTTCATTGGGCACAAATCTGTGGCTTTAACAACCCCTCCATCCCTCCCTCTCTCCATCCCTCTCTCCCTTCATCCCTCTCATCCCTCCTTCTCACCCTTTCTCCCTCCCTATCTCCCTCCCTCCCCTCTGTCCCTTCCTGCCTCCCTCCCTCCCCTCTGTCCCTTCCTACCTCCCTCCCTCCCCTCTGTCCCTTCCTGCCTCCCTCCCTCCCCTCTGTCCCTTCCTACCTCCCTCCCTCCCCTCTGTCCCTTCCTGCCTCCCTCCCTCCCCTCTGTCCCTTCCTACCTCCCTCCCTCCCCTCTGTCCCTTCCTGCCTCCCTCCCTCCCCTCTGTCCCTTCCTACCTCCCTCCCTCCCCTCTGTCCCTTCCTACCTCCCTCCCTCCCCTCTGTCCCTTCCTACCTCCCTCCCTCTCTCCATCCCTTTCATCCCTCCCTCTCACCCTCTTTCTCTCCCTCTCTCCCTCACTCTCTCCCTTCCTACCTCCCTTCCTACCTCCCTCCCTCTCTCCATCCCTCTCTCCCTTTATCCCTCTCATCCCTCCCTCCCTCCCTCCCTCCGCAGGCCGCAGTGTGTCGCAGCAGTCAGCCTCTCTCCGGTTTCAGCACTCGTTCTCCAGAGGATGAACAGATGCTGCAGGCCATCATGAAGTCCAACCCTGCCAGCGAGTTCATGTATGTGGTGGACACACGGCCCAAGGTGAGGGCCACGGAAATGCATCAGGGGTTGTGTTAGAGTGTAAAAGATTATCAGTTTCATTATATAACGTGTGTGTGTGTGTGCGTGTGTGTGTGTGTGTGTGTGTGTGTGTAGCTGAATGCTATGGCCAATCGGGCGGCAGGGAAAGGCTACGAGAACGAGGACCACTACACGAACATCAGGCTGCAGTTCATCGGCATCGAGAACATCCACGTGATGAGGAGCAGCCAGCAGAAACTCATAGAAGGTGTGTAGTGACATCATCACTGCGCCGTGACATCATCGTCACGCAACGAGTGCTGAGACGCAGAAAGGTTACTGATACGTTGATACAAACTGCTATGAGCTGCTGTTAGAGAAAATCCATCAACGTCTTCTGTCCCATGTTGCAGTCGGGGATCTCCGGTCTCCGTCCATGGGAGACTTCCTGTGGGGTCTGGAGAATTCCGGGTGGCTGAAACATATTAAAGCAGTGCTGGATGCTGGAGTCTTCATTGCCAAGGTGTGTGTGTGTGTGTGTGTGTGTGTGTGTGTGTGTGTGTGTGTGTGTGTAGGTTAAACAGCTTAACTCCAGCATCATGTGTTATATAATTTGGGAATTGGATTTAGAGTTTTGTCCAATTACACGCTGAATAAAACTCAGGATTAAATCTGTGTATTAATTCAGTTGTATGGGTGTGTGTGTGTGTGTGTGTGTGTGTGTGTGTTAAGGCTATAGCAGAGGAAGGGGTGAGTGTGTTGGTACACTGCTCAGACGGATGGGATCGTACGGCTCAGGCCTGCTCGGTGGCCAGCGTGCTCCTGGACCCGTTCTACAGAAGTATTAAAGGGTTTATGGTAATAAAACTCTTACAGCTACGACACAACACACAATAAACACACTTACAGCTACGACACAACACACAATAAACACACTTACAGCTACGACACAACACACAATAAACACACTTACAGCTACGACACAACACACAATAAACACACTTACAGCTACGACACAACACACAATAAACACACTTACAGCTACGACACAACACACAATAAACACACTTACAGCTACGACACAACACACAATAAACACACTTACAGCTACGACACAACACACAATAAACACACTTACAGCTACGACACAACACACAATAAACACACTTACAGCTACGACACAACATGCAATAAACACACTTACAGCTACGACACAACACGCAATAAACACACTTACAGCTACGACACAACACACAATAAACACACTTACAGCTACGACACAACACGCAATAAACACACTTACAGCTACGACACAACACGCAATAAACACACTTACAGCTACGACACAACACGCAATAAACACACTTACAGCTACGACACAACACACAATAAACACACTTACAGCTACGACACAACACACAATAAACACACTTACAGCTACGACACAACACACAATAAACACACTTACAGCTACGACACAACACACAATAAACACACTTACAGCTACGACACAACACGCAATAAACACACTTACAGCTACGACACAACACGCAATAAACACACTTACAGCTACGACACAACACACAATAAACACACTTACAGCTACGACACAACACGCAATAAACACACTTACAGCTACGACACAACACGCAATAAACACACTTACAGCTACGACACAACACGCAATAAACACACTTACAGCTACGACACAACACGCAATAAACACACTTACAGCTACGACACAACACGCAATAGACACACTTACAGCTACGACACAACACACAATAGACACACTTACAGCTATGACACAACACGCAATAAACACACTTACAGCTACGACACAACACGCAATAAACACACTTACAGCTACGACACAACACACAATAAACACACTTACAGCTACGACACAACACACAATAAACACACTTACAGCTACGACACAACACGCAATAAACACACTTACAGCTACGACACAACACGCAATAAACACACTTACAGCTACGACACAAACTGCAAACATCATCAGTATAACACCAGCTGCAGCCGGCCCACAGATATGAGCGATTATAAGTCGCATAGGCTCACTGTCAAAGCTCTGCCCACCATGCGTATGTCATTTCTAGCCCCTCCCACTGGGCGCTTGTATATACTGCTCTCCATGTTCTGGTGAAGAAACCTCTAATAAACACAGACTGGTTCTGTCTCTGTAGGTGCTGATAGAGAAGGACTGGGTATCGTTTGGACACAAGTTCTCACACAGGTCTGTACATTAAAAACATCTGTATATCCAAACAGCTGTACATCCAAACATCTGCATATCCAAACATCTGTTTCATCAAAAACATCTGTACATCAGAAACAGTTGTGTATCTTAACATCTCTACACCTAAACATCTGTACAGCCAAACATCTGCATATCAAAACATCTGTACATCCAGTCATCTGTGTATCCAAACATCTGCATATCAAAACCTCTGCACATCCAAACATCTGCTTATTAAAATAGCCAAAGGTGGAAACATCTAAACAACTGTATGTTCAAACATCTGTACAGTAAAACAACTAGCGTATCTCTAAACATCTCTACATCCAAACATTCTTAACCTCTGTATGTCAAAATACCAGTATATTGGCACATGTAAACAACTGCACATGTAAAACATCTGGAGATCTAAGATTCTGTCTCTCTGCACATGTAAACATCTGTCTAAATATCTGCCTACTTAACACAAAAACATCTGTATATATAAACAGCTGTAGACTGAAACGTCTAAACATCTGTATGTCTAAATATCTGCTTACTTAAAACAAAAACATCTGAACATCTGTATGTCTTAAAAGCTGTAGAATGAGACAACTAAACATCTGTATGCCTGCACATGTAAACACCTAAACATCTGAAACATCTGTACATGAAAATCTTTTTTTTCTTTTGGGGAACTAAATCTGTTGGTTTTTGTTTTTCTTTAAAGATTTTCTCTTTTTCAAATCGCGTTAAATCAAAAGAGTTAAGTGAAATAACACTTTTTTCCCCACTTTATACATTTAAACCAATCAGCTTCACATCTGTTGCCATGGTTACCCTGATCTAACCCAGTCATTTTCTTAACCCACAGGTACGCTCACCTGGACGGAGACCCTAAGGAGGTGTCCCCTGTGATGGACCAGTTCCTGGAGTGTGTCTGGCAGCTGATGGAGCAGTTCCCCTGTGCCTTCGAGTTTAACGAGCGCTTCCTCCTGCAGCTGCACACACACGTCCACTCCTGCCAGTACGGCAGCTTCATCGGGAACAGCCAGAGAGAGCGGCGGGACCTGAGGTCAGCCGGGTCTGCGTCAACAAAAATCCAGAGACATAAGAAGCTGGAATACTGACCCGTGTGTGTGTGTGTGTGTGTGTGTGTATGCAGGATACGGGAGCGGACTCACTCGCTGTGGCCGTGTCTTTGGGAGAAAAGGTTCGAGTTTATAAATCCTCTGTACAGATCAGACCACAGTCAGACTCAGGGTGTGCTGAGACCCCTGACCACGCCTTACTGCTTCAAGTGAGTGTCTTCTTCTTCTTCAAAAGAAAGGAATGTAACTGTGAAACAGGTTGAGAACAATAGATAGCTAACGGCTAAATAACTCTCTCAGCTAACTGGGATGCTAAATAATTCTGACCTGAAGCTAACTGCTTAGCTGTTTGCTAGCATGAAGCTTTAACGATAAAAACCTCGTCTGTTTTTTTCCTTCTATGTGTGACTCCAGATTCTGGAAAGGCATGTACAGTTCTGCAGAAAGGGGCAGGGCCTCACATCAGTCACCTTCTGATTGGCTGATCACCGTGAAGGAGGAGTCACAGCAGCTGGAGGAGGAGCTTAACATCCACCAGGAGGTACCGCGGGAGACCGGCGATGGACAAGGCATACATACTCGCTGAAATACACTTCTTAGATACACACGATTAGCCACACCCACTGGGGTGGGATATACACCGCACTGGCAGCCAATGAAATGCTGATTTGAATCCTGTATGTTTATTTTATCGTTTTCTTTTGTTTTACGCTTCCATAAATCACAAACCATAGCGACGAATCCCTGTGAACGAGCCGTTACTATAAAAACGATAACGTATCAGATAAAACTCCTTCCGATCAATCACAATCCAGATCTCATCAGCGCTGCCGGGGAAGTTAAAGCTGTCTCCGTGCAGCTGCTTCACCTCTAACTCTTCTCCTCTCTCCTGCTGTAGAGACTTGCGCAGCTGCTAGAGAGCAAGATGAGAACGATGAAGAACAGCGGCGCAACTGAACCTTCGTCCCGGATGCCGCTGAAAGAGAACGAGCGTCAGGATTACATCACCTGCATGAGCCCTGCTGCTGGGACAGAAAACCACGCCCCCTCCTTCACACTACCGCTGACCCACAAGGCCGCCGACGCTGACGATCTTTCCGTCTGCAGCGACCTCGAATCGGGTGTCGCCGACCTCAGTAGCCACGCCTCCAGCTCCTGCGACGATACAAAAGACCCTCATCTGGACGAAGCGGCTTATGCGAGCGCCTGACTGAAAAAAAGCTGATAAGCGGACAGTCATCAGACGGCGTGTTTATTTCATTTCTTTGGTGCAGGAATAGTATCTTAATTTATTTATTAATTATTTTAAAATGACTGTAAATAATTACGAGCACAAACTTTTACTCTGTGACTGATTGTACATCAACACAACACAATCAGTCTCATGTATACGTATAATTTCCCAGAACCCCACAGTGTAGAAAGCCATTATAAACCATTACATTAGAGATGTCCAGTGGTTCCCATTAACTGGAATGGAAAGCTACAGAAGAACCAACTGGATTTTTTTTCTTCTCAGATCAGCCAGGACATGGTATTGAGTAAACTTTACATCGTAGGTTTTGCTAATAGTTAAGCTTATACTGTATAACCGACATCTTTTCTATAAACAGATATTACATCATCTTCATTTTCTCAGCAACATCTTACAGAAAAACTACAAAGATGAATTAAATAACACTCTTTAACTTTATAGGAGCGGCCATGTTGGAAAACTGGACTTCTATTTAACTTAAAAAAAAAAAGTGTTAGCATCAGTGCTAAAGGGTGAACATGTCTGTATGATTAGTGGAAAAATGTCAGAATGAAAGAGTCTGTATTTATGTTTCTCCAGCAGTCAGAAACCAACCATATTAGTCCTTGAACTTCTTCCTTGAGATCTGAGATCCTGGCTTTATCCTGTGTATGTGTGTGTGTATTCGTTCTCTAAACAGACGGAGTTACACCTCCTTTGACAACAAAGTTTAGACCGCAGTGTCATGGTTCACTTTACATTTACGTGTGTATGATAAAAAGGAAACTGGTTAGACTGGGTTAACTGTTAGCACTTTTTAGAAAATGAAACTTTTTAATGCTACATTAGAGGTCCAAAATGTGTAGATAGAAAAAGCATGAAAAGTGTCACATCATCGTCGGCATTTCACATCTTAATAATATCAGATAATATTATACACATGAACATAGACACATAACCACCAGAGAGCAACCCACCAACCAACCACCCACCCCACCCTCCAACCAACCCACTCACCCTCTAACAAACCAACCTACTCACCCTCTACCAAACCAACCTACCCACCAACCAATCAACCCACCCTCTAACGAACCAACCTACCCACCCTCTAACGAACCAACCTACTCACCCTCTAACGAACCAACCTACCCACCCTCTAACAAACCAACCTACCCACCCTCTAACGAACCAACCTACCCACCCTCTAACGAACCAACCTACTCACCCTCTAACGAACCAACCTACCCACCCTCTAACGAACCAACCTACTCACCCTCTAACAAACCAACCTACCCACCCTCTAACGAACCAACCTACCCACCCTCTAACGAACCAACCTACTCACCCTCTAACAAACCAACCTACCCACCCTCTAACGAACCAACCTACTCACCCTCTAAAGAACCAACCTACTCACCCTCTAACGAACCAACCTACCCACCCTCTAACAAACCAACCTACCCACCCTCTAACGAACCAACCTACCCACCCTCTAACGAACCAACCTACTCACCCTCTAAAGAACCAACCTACCCACCCTCTACCAAACCAACCTACCCACCCTCTAACAAACCAACCCCCCAACCAATTAATCCACCCTATAACCAACCAAGCAAGCGTCCAACCCACCCTAACAAACCAAACAACCATTTAACAAACTAACCAACCAACCCACCCTCTAACAAACCAATCAACCCTTCAACAAATCCTCTAACAAAACAACCAACCCACCAACTAATTCATCCACCCTCTAACCAACCAACCAACCCACTCTCTAACAAACCAATCAACCCTCCAACCAACCCACCGACCAAACCAACCAACCCAAGCACCAACTTCTCCCAGATGGTGCACTGAGGGGTTGCAAGCTTACAAGAGCACAGTTTTAAACTTGGAAACATTCCAGAGTTTTCTACACACGTGTACACACACTACAGTAATTTGGTTGTGAAACACTGTACAACATTAGAATAAATTTAATATATACAACGTGTGTTGTAGTGTTTGAAGTTATTCAACTTTTTTCAAGTATTTTTTCACCAAAACCAATTCCTGATTAATTACAAACTCCAAACCCTAAATAGTGGACTATGAAGGAAAGAATTTGGAATTGTTCCAAACTGTGGATGAAGATTTAAATCAACTTGCTTGATTAACCTTTATTGACATTCTGTTGGACTCTAAACAAACCTGTTATGTGAATCTACATTTAAGATATCTGGAACCTTCTGTGGAACTAAAAGAAACAACAGACCAGAATAGTTCCTGAACTGAAACTCCAGAAACACTGGCTTTCTTTTTCAGGAAGCTGGCAGTTTGTGATGAAGGTGGAGCAGGATGTGGAATGTTCCTGTTCCAGTTCCTGTAAGAATTCCTGCAGTGGAAGCACAGTCAGGTACCAGAAGAAGAGCTGGAGGATGGACGAGCACATGGATTCATGTTTTCTGCATCGTGGAGGCTGTGTAAGAGTTTGAGAAGCAGGAAACTGAAGATCAGGTCAAAATCTATAAACCAAACATGGAGTTCACTGTTCACAATCAAACTACACTATATTACCAAAAGTTTTGGGATGTCTGCCTTTACATGCACATGAATGTAATATGGAGTTGTCCCGCCCTTTGCAGCTATAACAGCTTCAACTCTTCTGGGAAGGCTTTCCACAAGGTTTAGGAGTGTGTTTATGGGAATTTTTGACCGTTCCTCTAGAAGAGCATGTGTGAGGTCAGGCACTGATGTTGGACGAGAAGGTCTGGCTCTCAGTCTCCACTCTAATTCATCCCAAAGGTGTTCTATGGGGTTGAGGTCAGGACTCTGTGCAGGCCAGTCAAGTTCCTCCACACCAAACTCACTCATCCATGTCTTTATGGACCTTGCTTTGGTCACTGGTGTGCAGTCATGTTGGAACAGGAAGGGGTCATCCCCAAACTGTTCCCACAAAGTTGGGAGCATGAAATTGTCCAAAATGTCTTGGTATGCTGAAGCATTAAGAGTTCCTTTCACTGGAACTAAGGGGCCGAGCCCAACCCCTGAAACACAACACCTGAATTCAATGATTTGGAGGGGTGTCCCAAAACTTTTAGCAACAGCTGTACACCTGACGATTTATCTGAACTTGATTTGGGACGTAGCCGGTAACTGCTCTCAGGTGTTTCATCTTTTGGCAAAAACTCAGACAGAGTGATTATTGGAAATATTTTATTAGCCTATCAAATTAAATAAACTTATAATACAATGTCTGATTATAATAAAGCCTATTATCAACATTATTAAATACAGTATTTTTGTGGCATATCTGGCAGCATCGGCAAAATTTCAGATTCTCAAGTGCAAGAAAGGTCCGAACCGAAAGAAACCCATCGTCAGTATTCAAAGTGTGCTAATGAGAACGCAAAAAGGCTGCCTAATACTCTGAAGAACACCACGTGAAGAACACCACGTGCTACAGCCTCACTGAAGCTCATCCAGAACACCGAGCGCTCCGAGAACACAGGAAGGAAAGTTCAGCATCAGATCACACTCTGCTCCTCGGCGCCGGTCACTCGCAGTAAGACTCTGGATCTGCCATGGTGCGGGTTTGTCATGAGGCTGAGCGTTCTGCTTTAGTACCGAAACCTGAGAGAGAGAGAGAGAGAGAGAGAGAGAGAAAGAGGGATAGGAATAGAGCGAGACGAAGAGAGAGAATAAAAGTGAGAGAGGGAGAGAGAATCCTAACATTACAAAATCTGAATTCTTTCCTACTTAAGCTGGTGGATGTAGTGTAGTGTAGTGTAGTGATGTAGTGTAGTGATGTAGTGTAGTGTAGTGATGTAGTGTAGTGTAGTGATGTAGTGTAGTGATGTGATGTAGTGATGTGATGTAGTGTAGTGTAGTGATGTAGTGTAGTGTAGTGATGTAGCGTAGTGATGTAGTGTAGTGTAGTGATGTGATGTAGTGTAGTGTAGTGTAGTGATGTAGTGTAGTGATGTGATGTAGTGATGTGATGTAGTGATGTGATGTAGTGTAGTGTAGTGATGTAGTGTAGTGTAGTGATGTAGCGTAGTGATGTAGTGTAGTGTAGTGATGTGATGTAGTGTAGTGTAGTGATGTAGTGATGTAGTGTAGTGTAGTGATGTAGTGTAGTGTAGTGTAGTGATGTAGTGTAGTGTAGTGATGTAGTGATGTAGTGTAGTGATGTGATGTAGTGTAGTGTAGTGATGTAGTGATGTAGTGTAGTGATGTGATGTAGTGTAGTGTAGTGATGTAGTGATGTAGTGTAGTGATGTGATGTAGTGTAGTGTAGTGTAGTGATGTAGTGTAGTGTAGTGATGTAGTGATGTAGTGTAGTGTAGTGATGTAGTGTAGTGTAGTGATGTGATGTAGTGATGTGATGTAGTGTAGTGTAGTGATGTAGTGTAGTGTAGTGATGTAGTGATGTAGTGTAGTGTAGTGATGTAGTGTAGTGTAGTGATGTGATGTAGTGATGTGATGTAGTGTAGTGTAGTGATGTAGTGTAGTGATGTGATGTAGTGTAGTGATGTGATGTAGTGTAGTGTAGTGATGTGATGTAGTGATGTGATGTAGTGTAGTGTAGTGATGTAGTGTAGTGTAGTGATGTAGTGTAGTGTAGTGATGTAGTGTAGTGATGTGATGTGATGTAGTGTAGTGTAGTGATGTAGTGTAGTGTAGTGATGTGATGTAGTGATGTGATGTAGTGTAGTGATGTGATGTAGTGTAGTGTAGTGATGTAGTGTAGTGTAGTGATGTGATGTAGTGATGTGATGTAGTGTAGTGTAGTGATGTAGTGTAGTGTAGTGATGTGATGTAGTGTAGTGTAGTGATGTGATGTAGTGATGTGATGTAGTGTAGTGTAGTGATGTAGTGTAGTGTAGTGATGTAGTGTAGTGATGTGATGTAGTGATGTGATGTGATGTAGTGTAGTGTAGTGATGTAGTGTAGTGTAGTGATGTGATGTAGTGATGTGATGTAGTGTAGTGATGTGATGTAGTGTAGTGATGTAGTGTAGTGTAGTGATGTGATGTAGTGATGTGATGTAGTGTAGTGTAGTGATGTAGTGTAGTGTAGTGATGTAGTGTAGTGATGTGATGTAGTGATGTGATGTGATGTAGTGTAGTGATGTAGCGTAGTGATGTAGTGTAGTGTAGTGATGTAGTGTAGTGTAGTGTAGTGATGTAGTGTAGTGTAGTGATGTAGTGTAGTGATGTGTAGTGATGTAGTGTAGTGATGTGATGTAGTGATGTGATGTAGTGATGTGATGTAGTGTAGTGATGTAGTGTAGTGATGTAGTGTAGTGTAGTGATGTAGTGTAGTGATGTAGTGTAGTGTAGTGATGTAGTGTAGTGATGTAGTGTAGTGTAGTGTAGTGATGTAGTGTAGTGTAGTGATGTGTAGTGATGTAGTGTAGTGATGTGATGTAGTGATGTGATGTAGTGTAGTGATGTAGTGTAGTGTAGTGTAGTGAAGTGTAGTGATGTAGTGTAGTGATGTAGCCTAGTGATGTAGTGTAGTGATGTAGTGTAGTGTAGTGTAGTGATGTAGTGTAGTGATGTAGCGTAGTGATGTAGTGTAGTGATGTAGCCTAGTGATGTAGTGTAGTGATGTACTGTAGTGATGTAGCCTAGTGATGTAGTGTAGTGATGTAGTGTAGTGTAGTGATGTAGTGATGTAGTGTAGTGATGTGATGTAGTGATGTGATGTAGTGTAGTGATGTAGTGTAGTGATGTAGTGTAGTGATGTAGTGTAGTGTAGTGATGTAGCGTAGTGATGTAGTGTAGTGTAGTGATGTGATGTAGTGTAGTGTAGTGTAGTGATGTAGTGTAGTGTAGTGATGTAGTGATGTGATGTAGTGTAGTGTAGTGATGTAGTGTAGTGTAGTGATGTGATGTAGTGATGTGATGTAGTGTAGTGTAGTGATGTAGTGTAGTGTAGTGATGTAGCGTAGTGATGTAGTGTAGTGTAGTGATGTGATGTAGTGATGTGATGTAGTGTAGTGTAGTGATGTAGTGTAGTGTAGTGATGTAGCGTAGTGATGTAGTGTAGTGTAGTGATGTAGTGTAGTGTAGTGATGTAGTGTAGTGTAGTGATGTGATGTAGTGATGTGATGTAGTGTAGTGTAGTGATGTAGTGTAGTGTAGTGATGTAGCGTAGTGATGTAGTGTAGTGTAGTGATGTAGTGTAGTGTAGTGATGTAGTGTAGTGTAGTGTAGTGATGTAGTGTAGTGATGTAGTGTAGTGTAGTGATGTAGTGTAGTGTAGTGTAGTGATGTAGTGTAGTGTAGTGATGTAGTGTAGTGTAGTGATGTAGCGTAGTGATGTAGTGTAGTGTAGTGATGTAGTGTAGTGATGTAGTGTAGTGTAGTGATGTAGTGTAGTGTAGTGATGTAGCGTAGTGATGTAGTGTAGTGTAGTGATGTAGTGTAGTGTAGTGATGTAGTGTAGTGTAGTGATGTGATGTAGTGATGTGATGTAGTGTAGTGTAGTGATGTAGTGTAGTGTAGTGATGTAGCGTAGTGATGTAGTGTAGTGTAGTGATGTAGTGTAGTGTAGTGATGTAGTGTAGTGTAGTGTAGTGATGTAGTGTAGTGATGTAGTGTAGTGTAGTGATGTAGTGTAGTGTAGTGTAGTGATGTAGTGTAGTGTAGTGATGTAGTGTAGTGTAGTGATGTAGCGTAGTGATGTAGTGTAGTGTAGTGATGTAGTGTAGTGATGTAGTGTAGTGTAGTGATGTAGTGTAGTGTAGTGTAGTGATGTAGTGTAGTGTAGTGATGTAGTGTAGTGTAGTGATGTAGTGTAGTGTAGTGATGTGTAGTGATGTAGTGTAGTGATGTGATGTAGTGTAGTGATGTAGTGTAGTGTAGTGATGTAGTGTAGTGATGTAGTGTAGTGATGTAGTGTAGTGATGTAGTGTAGTGTAGTGTAGTGATGTAGTGTAGTGATGTAGTGTAGTGTAGTGTAGTGATGTAGTGTAGTGTAGTGATGTGTAGTGATGTAGTGTAGTGATGTGATGTAGTGATGTGATGTAGTGTAGTGATGTAGCGTAGTGATGTAGTGTAGTGATGTAGTGTAGTGTAGCGTAGTGATGTAGTGTAGTGATGTAGTGTAGTGTAGTGAAGTGATGTAGTGTAGTGATGTAGTGTAGTGTAGTGTAGTGATGTAGTGTAGTGATGTAGTGATGTAGTGTAGTGATGTAGTGTAGTGTAGTGTAGTGAGGTGTAGTGATGTAGTGTAGTGATGTAGCCTAGTGATGTGTAGTGATGTAGCCTAGTGATGTAGTGTAGTGATGTAGTGTAGTGATGTAGCCTAGTGATGTAGTGTAGTGATGTAGTGTAGTGTAGTGTAGTGATGTAGTGTAGTGATGTAGCGTAGTGATGTAGTGTAGTGATGTAGCCTAGTGATGTAGTGTAGTGATGTAGTGTAGTGTAGTGATGTAGTGTAGTGATGTAGCCTAGTGATGAAGTGTAGTGATGTAGCGTAGTGATGTAGTGTAGTGATGTAGTGTAGTGTAGTGTACTGATGTAGTGTAGTGATGTAGTATAGTGTAGTGATGTAGTGTAGTGATGTAGTGTAGTGTAGTGATGTGTAGTGATGTAGTGTAGTGATGTGATGTAGTGTAGTGATGTAGTGTAGTGATGTAGTGTAGTGATGTAGTGTAGTGTAGCGTAGTGATGTAGTGTAGTGAAGTGTAGTGATGTAGCGTAGTGATGTAGCCTAGTGATGTAGCGTAGTGATGTAGCCTAGTGATGTAGTGTAGTGATGTAGCCTAGTGATGTAGTGTGTAGTGTAGTGTAGTGAAGTGAGGTAGTGTAGTGTAGTGATGTAGTGTAGTGATGTGATGTAGTGTAGTGATGTAGTGTAGTGATGTAGTGTAGTGATGTAGTGTAGTGTAGTGATGTAGTGTAGTGAGGTAGTGTAGTGTAGTGATGTAGTGTAGTGTAGTGAAGTGAGGTAGTGTAGTGTAGTGATGTAGTGTAGTGTAGTGATGTAGTGTAGTGTAGTGATGTAGTGTAGTGATGTGATGTAGTGTAGTGATGTGATATAGTGTAGTGAGGTAGTGTAGTGAGGTAGTGTAGTGAGGTAGTGTAGTGAGGTAGTGTAGTGATGTAGTGTAGTGATGTAGTGTAGTGATGTAGTGTAGTGAGGTAGTGTAGTGATGTAGTGTAGTGAGGTAGTGTAGTGAGGTAGTGTAGTGAGGTAGTGTAGTGAGGTAGTGTAGTGATGTAGTGTAGTGAGGTAGTGTAGTGAGGTAGTGTAGTGAGGTAGTGTAGTGATGTAGTGTAGTGAGGTAGTGTAGTGATGTAGTGTAGTGATGTAGTGTAGTGAGGTAGTGTAGTGATGTAGTGTAGTGAGGTAGTGTAGTGAGGTAGTGTAGTGAGGTAGTGTAGTGATGTAGTGTAGTGAGGTAGTGTAGTGAGGTAGTGTAGTGAGGTAGTGTAGTGAGGTAGTGTAGGAGTCTGCAGTGTGAGACGCACCAGTAGTGAGTCTAGTGTGCAGAGGGGAAGTGTCCGTGCACGTTGATGGACTGCTGAAGTTTCTCTTCTTTAGCTCTTCTGCTGTGACAAAGCTACAAAGAAACCCAACAGAACAGAACGACTCAGAGGAACAGTTCAGTGCAGCAGCAGTGTCTAATAAAATTACAGCAGATGTCCTCACAAACTCAATAAAGAGACAGTGGGCGGAGCTTACAGCCAGGGAAGTATTCAGTATTAAATGTAGAACTAAAGAAAACCATCTATAACATGTGCAGCACTCGCTCTCATGACAGTACCGTCCTCTTCTCCATGAAGCTGGTGAGAAAGTCATCGATCTCAGTCTTTCCTTCCAGAAAGCTCTCGGCCGTCTCCTCAGACTCCTCCTCCGCCTGATGGGCCGCGACCTTTAACCTCGCCTGTAGGGCACTCAGACTGCAGCTCTGAACCATGAAGAGGAGAGAAGGAGAGAGAGAGAGCGAGAAAGAGAGCAAGAAAGAGAGCGAGGAAGGGGTAGAAAGAGAGTGAGAGGGAGAGAGATTAATGTGTATTAAGTGAAAAATCAGCCTGTTTTGTTTGTGTGTGTGTGATTCTTGTGGTGTGTATGGGTCTGTTATAGATGTGACAGTGTTCACTGTGTGTGTGTGTGTGTGTGTGTGTGTGTATGTAGGTTATAGTTTACCTCACTGAGCTCGTGCTGTCTCTGCATTTTGGTCTGGAACGCTGACTTCATCTGGGTCAGCTGCTCATACTGCACACACACACACACACACACTCAAGCTACAGCAAGAGATCATATGACTTCATAACAGCACGCACTGAGTGTCTGTATTCCTTAAAGGTGCAGTGTGTGTGTCTGTGTGTGTGTACTCACTTTGTACAGCATCTCTTGTCTCTTCCCTTCCAGCTGAGGCTCCAGCTGCAAGTTCTTCTCTGTACAAACACAACGAGCAGGTTCATTCAGTAACGTGTGTGTTGATTAGAAACACTGCACACACACACACACACACAGCTTGTGTATCGACTTACTGGCCACAGTGACGATGGTGTTCACCAGATCTTCTTTATCGCTGGAGACCTGCTTGAGCTGAGGCAGACACACAAAATACTCCAGCAAGACGTCTTCATTTTCGCTCATGTCCTTCAGCTGAGACACACTGAGTACACACACACACAGCTCTGGTATTTATTATGCCTTGCTGTTTGAAGGCCTTCATAAAAAAACTATGTTTCATGTTTAATTAATGAGGGAGGTCATAAGTCTAGAAACATCTCATTAATAATTAATGCATATGCATAAGTATGCAAATTAGCCTGATATTTTTTATTTCAAGTTGAAATGTACAGCAGACATGAATTGTTTCATTCCTAATGTGACTAACTAAACAGGCTCTACATCATCTGAGACCTAATTTGCATATCAGACTGTAGCCACGCCCCCAAACCAGTTACACATCTAAAAATCAATTACACATGTAAACCCTAATTTGCATATCAAAATGTAGCCCTGCCCCCAAATTAGTTAGACATGTGTGTAAGGTGTAGGAACATACCTCATCTCTGAAAGTTCTGGAAACGAGTCGGGGATTTCGGGCATCTTGTAGATGTGACCGTTCAGTCCAGTCTGAAAAAAAAAAGCCATGTGGTCAGGCATGGAGTAAGTATTTGCAGCAGATAGGAAAGGAATAAACGGCTGTGTGGTTATAATAAAATAATCAAGGAGAGGGTGGAGTGATGAAACCATACTTTAAAGACAAACAAACAAACAAACAAGGGCAGAGCAGGACCTGTGAGTCGGCCATGGGGACAGGCAGCGGGAGGTCCGTGATCAGTCCGTACGCCGGTGCCGGAGGACGGTTCTGCGCTTGCTGTATCTCTGATCCCGGGGCCGGTGGGAGAGGGGCGGGGACGACGGGCCTCTGGGGGTCCTGACTCGGGAAGGTGGGGACAAAATGGAAGTTCTGCGCAGGATACGGTGGCTTGTACATGCTGGAGGGAGAGAAGATTAGATATAGAGAGAAATATAAATACAAGAAAAAAGAATTAAATCTCTGAGTGTCTTCTGGTCGTGTCGTTTAAAACAAACAAATCAACCAAATTTCTAAATAATTTCAAATAATGAGAAAAATGAAAACTATAATGTTTAAACATCACCATAGTCTGAATACTGTTACCATAGCAACCATGAGTTTGTTAACGATTGACATTTTCCAGGTTTATGACAGCAAGCAAGTGGTGGGGTATGTGACATCGTCGACTACTAATTTGCATAAAGGACTGCTGAAATGGGCGGAGCTTACGTTTGTGATGTCACTACATTAGCCTCATCCCTAAATTGAGTGTTTGTTTTTTTCTGCACTCACTAAGGGAAGGACGGAGTGCTGGACGTCAGGGCCGGCGGACTCTTCCAGAACTCATCCAGCAAGCTCTGGATTACTTTCCCGAGATCCGAGTGCATCCCGAACTGAAGCGGAACAACACGGGGAGAGAGGATAAGGGCGTGTTTGGTAATAAAATGTTAATAAAGTGTTTACTGCTGTGAAGGTGAGCGAGTACATTGGTGATGAGGGAGCTGGTGACCACGGTGCCATTGTTCCCATCCACTAAATGATGACCCACGGGGGGATACACAGTGACGACAGGCTTCTCTTGAGGAAACTGCGGTGGAAGCAATCTACACACACACGCAAAACACACACAATTTCTTGAGTAATGTCATAAGTATTGGCACCCCTGGCTACACTGTTTATGAATAACAACACTCACATGTTGACACTGATGGTGGAGTTGTTGACGGTGAAAGGAATTCGATACTCCACATCTTTCTGGATCTCTGCGATGCTGGAACAACAGCATGTATGTGGGTCATGACGTAAGAAAGAACGGAAAACTACACAGCATGGGATATCTAAAGGATTTGGTTATTTAAACCAGTAAAACCATTAGGCTTACATGTGGGTTTAGTCAAAAAAACATGACGTAGTATGTGTGTGTGTTGGACTGGCATTTATTTGGCAAGATTCCCACTTCACCTCCCTTGCGTTATTTGTTTTTGTCCTCATTTCCAAAAACATCTACAACCGATTCTTTAATAATGATCGAATCGGCTCATTGAAAAGATCCGACTCAAAGAGTCGACTCCTTCCCAAAACGAAACAACAGAAGCACTTTCTCAGAAGCATGGCGTTGTTCACATAACTGAGACTGACATCTATAATCTAGACATCATCTGACTAAACATGTTATTCCAGTTAGGCAGGTTAGGTGAATAAAATAATTGTTATCGTTTTATATATACGTACGAATATGAGTGTGAGTGTGTGTACACACACACGTTGGTGTGATTTAGATCCTAAAAATAGTGACAGCATTACGTCAAGAGGTGTTAAAATAAGCCTGAGATGTGACATGGGAGAAAACAGTATACAAGCTAATACTTTAATACTTTAATCTGACTCTGTAACCGGATGTTGGGATTTAGAGGCACGCGGACATGCTATTTAGCCTGTTAGCGTGTGCAGGATACTCACGTAGAATGCGCAGCTTTAAGCGACTCGATCTGCCGCTGTCTTTGTTTTTGTAAATTGTTCAGAGGCGGAATCGCTCCAGAGCCCTTAGACAGCGGGAAAATCCAATTCATCCTGAGATAACAAGAAAGAAAGAAAACAAAAAATTACAAAAAAAAAACCCCGAAGTGACACAGCTTAGCCAATCATGCTAGCAAGTTAGCAAACAATCGCTGTATCATAGCTGAGAACTTAGCCCGTAAAACCAACCTGACATCCGGTGAATACTGTTATTATTGGCATTAACTTGTCTTCGACTGCCCTTCGGACATTTTCGAATCAAAAACGCTGGTTATAACGCATTGAACGTGCTAATAACTGTTAATAACGCAAGTGAGAACAAAGCTAACGTCAAACCAGGTCGGAAGACAAACAAGCGGTGACGCGTTAGTTTTGCGTCACGAGTGACTGCTCCCGCCTCCTGCTCTGTGATTGGACAGTTTATCTATCAATCAATCTTAACAACCGTTTCACTAAATCATTTCGCGTTCTTCTGATCAGAATCTTATTTATTTATTTATTTATTTATTTATTTTAAAGCGGTCCTGTTTCAATTACAGCCCTGAACACATTATTAATTAACTTTATAATTTAGAATAAGGTGTGAATGAGTGCGAAAAATGTATTTTAAGATCACAAATTCATAAAAGTGAAGAATAAAGCAGATGATGGTGTGATGAAGTGCAGTGAGAGTAAACACCCTGAAGTTCATTGGGTGTTTTTTTTTCCTATTACATATTGCTAAATATCATAGCTCTAGAAATTTACTAAAAAAAAAAAATGGCCATAGGACATCCTATTTTTCATCCATTTATACTTATATTTCATGCTTCTGAAAGTAGTTAGCAGCTACAAACAGTCGCTCTCTCTTTATATCTCTCTTAAAGTTAATAAAACAAAACAAAACCCCACATAATTCATCTCTGTAATTTACTAAGAAGCCACAAAAAACCTTGGACGTGTCTCTAACTGCATTTATCTAGCTATGGAGCTAGCTTCAAGGAGTCGTTAGCTAGCTAGCATTGACTCTTACGCTAGCTGGTGATCCTGATCCGGATTTGTGGAATTTATTTGAAAACATTGTTAGCTAGCTGTTGTCTTGTGTTTAGAAGTTAAACTCAAGTTTGTTTCGGTCAGTCGATAAATAATCTCCGTAATGCATTTAGATAATTCAGGTAGGGTTTGCTTTATTGCCATTCTCTGATGCAAAACTCACAGGAACAAATCTACAAATAATCAACATTTGATTTGATAATGAAGGCTGCAGGGTGAAAAGTAATTTTGTGTATTGTGTATTTTCATTAAACAGCAATAAGTTAAGTGCCTTCAGATCGACTTCATATCCCAGTAATAACTGACAACAAGGAAAAGAATTATTCTACATTTCACACAAACACCTTCATTCAGTATGCAGTATAAATATCCATCATTCAGGCATTTCTTTCTTTCTTTCTTTCTTTTTTTTTTTTTTAAAGGTTAGTGACCTCAGGCTCGAGTGCAAACTGGAAGTGAAACAACTGGAAGTGGAGAAACATCTGTGATTATTTTAAGGTCATTATTCAGCAGTTCACAGTGTCACATGCAGTTCTCGGATGTTTACACACGGAAAAATCCACATTCACATGTTGAGGTCATGTTTCTTACTGGTCCATAGACTACGACACCATTTAAGAGTCTGATTAAAGCATTTCAAGGGAAGAATTGAAGAATTTAGAATCTAAACAAATCAGGATTTTATTTTCATTGTTAATTATAATTAATAGAGAGCGAGTGATCTCCTCTTACCACCACCACCACCACCACCAACACCAGGGTGATTCATTTCTCTCACCAGCAAAGCCTCAAGTGCTTTATTCCTCTTCATGCAATATCAGTAAAACAATATTTTATTAATAAATATTCCATACTATTCATCCATTTATACTTACATTTAACATTAAATATTTACGCTATCGCTTACGTTATAGCAGCTATAAACAGTTGTTTGCTCCCCAGTCTCTATATTTAATTGTTCTTGAAAGGAGAAAAAAATAAACCTAAGGATTTGTCATGTTACAGAGATAGATATTTGAACAGTTTTCCTCTTGACACTGGAGACTCCTTCCGTCATTGTTAAATAAACATCTCCTTACTCTGAAGTAAACGCCATCATTTATTTTGTTAATTGTTACTATAGAAACGCTAATACGCCTCCTGACCAATCAGAATCGAGACTCGAGAACAAAATTCCGTATGTTATTCGTAGCTATGCTTTAGCTAGCATTGGATTCAGAGTAAATAAATAACATGAGTCCAGGTGGAAAGTATCAGCAGATTTTTTTCAGAACGTAATCCAGTGTCACAATTCGATAATAATGATATAAATAATACACAGAAATCGCAGAGGTTTAGAAAGGACGATGATCTGTGTGTGTTTTTAAATAGAGATCTCTTCACAGTGTGCTGCTCGGTGGAGTTATTAATCATTTAACACCTAATTCCCGCGCTGGAAGTACTGAGAGAAGCGAAGAGAGTCATGCAGAACATGCAGAAAGCAGGAACGTCTGGCAGACGCTCCACGGAAGACTTCGGATCATGGCAAAGATGAAGATGATGAAGGATCCTTCCTTCAGACAGCTGAGGACTGGTTCACCGCTCACCTGGTGCACGAGAGACACAAAGATGTTATTATGACAGAAAGAAGTCTATTATTAGCATGTTAGCATGTGCGCAACGTCTTGTAATCAGTCACAGCTTGCGTTTAAATCTCATCTCATCTAATCACTCGTTTGAGCCGTTCGCTCTAACTATAGTAAAGTTTATATTTAAAGTTCGAGACGTTACTTCGTAGCGTAGCGTTACTTCGGCTGTTTAAAACTGCTTTCTTTTATCCCAGAGAATGCTTTCTACTCTGTTTTATAGCTATCATGCTAGCTACCTTGTAAGACGCTAGCTCGCTATGTTTGTTACTGCTCTTTCCTTTGACAATGCTAACTAGCTCCTTTCCAGAATGTTAGTCGCTTTGTTTTCCACGTTGCTTATGCACGTACGCATTTAGAGAACCACCACAGGAACGTTTCTTCAGCAGAAGGTCACATGACCTCAGTGAGGCGTGGATACACAGCGATACAGCTACACTTTACCACAAATGTGTTAGCGTGTTTGTTAGCTCAAGTGCTAATACAGTAGAGAAGGTAGAGGAAGTGTGTGTACTTATCTTCCTGCCAGCTCCTTCTTCAGACACGACCTGAAGGAAGTGAACTTTTCCACATCCTTATAACCCTGCACACATCCAGAGAACAATTTCACACTCATTCAGCGTCACGGTGTGTATCTGGAATTGGTATTATTATTCACCACTAGATGGCAGGAGAGCTGTAGTAATGACCCTCTCACCCTGGCTCCACGGTGCAGTCTGTCCTTCATGATCCCAATAAACTCTTTGTAGCTCAGCTGGTCATCGTGATCCACGTCAAAGATCTTAAATATGGTGTTCACTAAGTGCCGAGTGAGTTTAAGGTCCGTGGCTACGTACACCGCCCTCGCAAACTCATCTAACAAACACACACACACAAACAAAGTAATTGATTAGTCACAATGATTAACAGTACGTGTAAGATGAGCTAGCAGTCAATGCTACATGTAATTAGGGAGTCTTTTAAGTCTTTTCCTAATGATTAAACAATACATCTGAGGTAAATGTTGCTGTTTTGTCTCACTTCCACTCTCCCTGTCTCTTTATAAAAGCAGTCCTATGCTAGCAAGCTAGCTAAAATACTAACTTTATTTTAGCAATTAAACAACATATCTGAGGTAAATGTTGCTGTTTTGTATCATTTCTACTGTTCCTATCTCCTTATAAAAGTTGTATGCTAGCTAGCTAGCTAAAATATTAACTTTATTTTAACCAGAATTAATATTTTTTTTGTAATTAAACAACATACCTGAGGTAAATTATGCTGTTCCTCATAGCCTTGTCTCATTTCCACTGTCCTTGTGCCATTATAAAAGCCTTAACCATAATATGCTAGCTAGCTAGCCGAAATAGTAACTTTATTTTAACCATAATTAATATTTTCTAGTAATTAAACAACACATCTGAGGTAAATGTTGCTGTTTTGTTTCATTTCCACTCTCCCTGTCTCTTCATAAAAGCCTTAACAGTCATATGCTAGCTAGCTAGCTAAAATATAAACTTTTTTTTAACCATAATTAATATTTTTTAGTAATTAAACAACACTTCTGAGGTAAATGTTGCTGTTTTGTCTCATTTCCATTGTCACTGTGCCTTTGTAAAAGCCTTAACCGTCATATGCTAGCTAGCTAGCTGAAATATTAACTTTATTTTAACCTTAATTAATATTTTTTAGTAATTAAACAGCACATCTGAAGTAAATGTTGCTGTATTGTCTCATTTCCACAGCCCCTGTCTCTTCATAAAAGCCTTAACAGTCATATGCTAGCTAGCTAGCTGAAATATTAACCTGATTTTAACCATAATTCATATTTTCTAGTAATTAAACAATGCATCTTAGGTAAATGTTACTCTTATTATTATTTTTGTCTCATTTTCTAAGTCTTGGTGCCTTTCTAAAAGTCTTAAAGGCAATTTATTAGCAAGCTACCTACATTAATTTATTCCTAGATAGTCGTTTCTTAGCAATTAATCAACACATGTGAGGTAAATGTTGTTGTTCCTCAAAGTTTTGTCTCATTTCCACTGCCGTATTGTAGCTAGCTGAAAAATTAATCTCATTTTAACCATAAATTATATTTTTGTATTAATTAAACAGCACATCTGAGATGACTGTTGTTTTGTCTAATTTTTACTGTCTCTGTGCCTTGATAAAAGTCATATGATAGCTAGCTAACTTCCTTATTTTAGATCTTTAGACATTTTTTTAGCAATTAGCTAACACATCTCACGTAAATGTTGCTCTTTCTAATAGATGTGTCTCATTTCTACTGTCTCAAAAAGTCTTAATGGGTCGTCATGTTTCATGTGTTAGATTAGCTAGATAGCTAATTCATTAGCCTTATTTTAATCATAAAGTAATACAATCTCAAACACATTTGAGGTAAATGTTGATATTCTTAATAGTTTTGTCTTATTTATGTGACCAGTTATAAAAGGCATAGCAGCCCTCTGCTAGCTAGTTAAAGAAGAATCTTTATTTTAGGATATTGCAGTGTGTTTTCTTAGCAGTTAACATTAATATTCTTGCTGTTTGTGTACTATTTAGATATTTGTGTGTAATATTGCTAATGTGCCCTTTTACTGCTCACATTAAAGATGTATGACTATATGCTAGCCAGCTAAATACGATTACTATATATTATATAGCTGTTTTAATGTATTAAACCACTTTAATTTGCAACATGGTGGTTAGAAAGGGTCATTTTAATTGAATCTTATTTGAGCAATTGCCTCAATAGCAACAGTGTTCTCACAACTTTGGCCCATTAACCAACCAGTACGTTAGCTTCAACTTCAGAAATTCCATTTACACGCACAACATTTCCCATGTTAATTTCTCGAGACGTAAAACGGCCAAGAAAACCGAACCTTGTCCGATGGAACGGCTGGCAAAGTTGTACATCTGCATAGCGATAGCGAAGTCTTCAAGGTTGTTAAGGAACTGAAAGAAAGACCTGAACTCCTCGAAGGTGATGCCCTGTGGGAAAGGAAGAAAAGTTATTATCCAATCACAAACCTGATCATATGACATCATAACTATCCTTTGTCTGAAGCTTCTTTACTCAGCTTGTATGTAATTATGATAATTAGACCATCGTAGGCTAGGTTGCATTGTGCTAGCCTAATGTTAGCATGCATTCAACTGAATTTTGTTTACACGTTAGTTAGTGCTAGCATTTGCTCATCTGCTAATGTCAAGGAAACATATATTTTCTTTTCAATTAGATTAATATATTAGCTATATGCTAAATGCTAAACTAATTTAGATGATGATGTTAAATGTTACAATGTACAACACAAATATTTTGTTCTAAACACCACAAACAGTCCTGCGTTTTCTGGGTGAATCGTCTGGAACAGTTCATTCAGACATGCGACATCTCCAAGCTCAGTGTATTGTGAGTTTTATGGCGATGTTTCAGCAGTATGTCAGTGGTACAATGATCCACAGAGATAAAACCGCTGTAATGATGAATAGCGTGATGAAAGGCCGAGGCCGACGCGAGCTCAGCTGCTCGTGAGAAGCCAACTGAAACGATGGGATCGAGATATGACTCACAAAAACACACAATGGCAGCGGTGGCATTTTGTTGAGGAACGTTTTTTATCCGAACGACCTTTTATTTCAGTTTAAAGTCAACACACACACACACACACACACACACACACACACACACACAGGCAAAAGTTTTTCCAAACTACTGAAGCCTCAGAAGATAGCGGTAAATGCTGAATGTAATAAATTATCATTTTAGTCTTATGCACTCTTATTTTAGCAAAACATCTGAGGGAAATGCTAACGTTCCGGATGTTTTTGACTAGTTTCTGCCATCAGTATGCGTGGAGAAATACAAGACACACAAGAAGAGAAGTTTTAAAACTGGGTAAAAATGTTTATCATCAATTATCGTTTTAGTTTCTTTATAAAAATATACACAGAGTTAACTCTCGAGGAATCAGTTAGCATTATATTATATTAGATCTTCAGAGATTTAATTAAATTTCTGTCACTCTCATGAAAATTCTGGTGTAAAATCTTGTGCTATTACGTTCTTCTGTCTATTCAAACATGAATTTCTCACTTCGGCGCTTTCGCAAGAAACAAAAGGCCTCATGTCAACATGTCAAAACATCCACTTCCCCCGAGAAGAACTAGCGAGATCGTCTAAGTGAGCTGAACATGATACTACTGGGGCAGCAGCCTGTCAATCACGCAGAAGAACAAAGGGGAGGAGTGGAATTAGAGGGCAGAGGTGACAGGAAGAGATGTAAGATTACACTGTGGCTTACAAACTGGGGTTACACACACACACACACACACACACACACACACACACAGTGCGGCGGAGCGTTCAGGTGTTAAGTGTGTGAGGATGTTGAAGCGTAGGATGATCAGAAAGATTGGAGAGTTTGGTTACGTTCCAACAAAAAGAAAAACTCCAGCTTAGCCACACCTTTTCATCAGGAATGGACTGTCGCACGTTTTCCAGGTAGCTGCGTATGTCCTCTACGTTGGTGTATCTCAGGAGGATGCGAGCGAAATCTTCCTCGCTGATGGTGGTCATGCCTTTGGAGTAGGTCAGAAACTCGATCTCCAGCACCTCTGTCTGGAGATTGTCCATAAACCTGAGAGACAGAACCGGGTTTAAATTTCTACTGGAAATGGAAATGTATCATGAAGTGAAGATGATCTATAATCTATACATTAATCTTTATTACAAATCCCAGACATGTCGGAGAAAAAGTGTTTGCATTTAGCGTTTGCATGCTAGCAATTTTCAAATTCAAACGTTGTCACAAAAACATACACAGTACGGCGTGTAGTGAAATGATTTTTGTTTTTATGACTGTCTTATAATGGAAATAAAAATGTAAAACTAGAATATAAAAAATATAAGAAATACAATTTAAATAAAAATGTAAAACTAGAATATAAAAATATAAGAAATACAATTTAAATAAAAATGTAAAACTGGAATTTAAAAATATAAGAAATATAATTTTTTAAAAATGTAAAACTAGAATATTTGACAGTAAACACATTAAATTTCATGATATTATATATCCATTTTTGTATAGAGGTCAAAAGGAAACACATGAATGTCAGAGCATTGTGGACACATGAGCAAAAAAAGGATATAAAATCATTTTGTAATTTTTTTTGTTTAGTTTTTCTCTAAATGGCAAATATAAATGTAAAAGGAGATCTGAGAGCATTTGATGTGAATGTGACAGGGACATTTCTGTAAAGCTAAAAGCATTTTGTAGGGAACTGAGAAGCAAATTTCTGCATGATAAGTCACTTCGAGAAATAATAGAAAGCGATTTGCGCAAATACAAGAGATAAAATAGTGAATGTGAGAACATTTTGTATGCATGCCAGGATATTTGAGATGTGAGAGGGATTTTTATTTGAATGTGAGTTTAAATGCTAAAATTTGGTAAAAATTTATGGATGTCAGAGCATTTTTCATAAATGCGAGAGGTGAATTAGTGAATGCGAGAGGTGTTTTTGTGAATGTGGGAGCAGAATTAGTGAAAGTGAGAGCATTTGCTAAGAATTCAAGAAGCGAATGTGGGAATAAAATAAAAAGTTGTTAGAATCAGAGAATTATGAGAGATTTTGAGTCAATACAAATGAAAATTTGCGAAAGCGAGAGCATTTTGGATAAGTGCGAGAAGCAAATTAGAGTAATGTAATGTAAGAGCATTTAATGTAATGTGAAATTATGCAATCATACTGTTTCAGAACAGCTGTAATAGTGATGATGACATTAAGAAGTAAATTATTGATTGCAAATGAATTTGTTAAAATGTGAAAGTAAAAATGTATTTTGTGTGAAGGAGAGAGACTGTGAGAGTGCTGGATGTTTGTGTGTGAATGCAGTTTCATCAGATACCTGTAGAAGTCCTCGAACGTCAGCTCTGCCTTGCCTTTCTTCCCGAAGAAGTGTACGAGCAGAGTGGTGTCGATAGTCATGCCCTCGTCCGTGCGCTGGTCAGAGAGGGCCAAAAAGAGGGGGCGGGGCAGGAAAGGAAACAAATCAGTGACTGATAACATCATGGTCTGAGATCACTGGATAAAGGGGCTGTCTGTCATGGATGCAGAGCAATCTGAAATGCCGGTCAGGGGTCTGCTACGTTCAGTGCATTCAGCGTCACCAAAGTGCACAGATCTTTATACCATTCAGATGAAAACATCAGGGATAAAGATCACAGGACGAGTGCCAGACACATACAAGAGCAACAGACATCCAGAGATAGATAAACAAATGCATTCACGTAAAATAGGAACTCCATAAATCTGAGCAGACGGAGACACAGATGTACACAAAGACATAAACGCAGGAAGAGAGACAGATGGAGACACAGACAGAGACAGAGAGACAGAAAAAACTCAGACATACACAGAGACAAAGACACAGAAACAGATGGAGACACAGAAGGAGACAGAGACGGAGACAGAGACATTCAGAGTCAGAGACACAGACAGAGATGGAGGCAAAGAGACGGAGACTTAAACAGTGACAGAGACAGACATACACAGCTGGAGACAGAGATGGAGAGACAGAGACACAGACAGACATAAACAGAGACACAGTCAAAAATGGAGACAGAGACGGAAACTCAGAGACGGAGAGACAGACGAAGACAGAGATGGAGACACAGATAGATGGAGACAGACACAAACAGAGACACAGACAGAGACACAAACAAAGATGGAGACACAGACGAAGACAGAGAAGGAGACACAGACAGATGGAGACAGAGACACAAACAGAGACACAGACAGACACAGACAAAGATGGAGACACAAACAAAGAAGGAGACAGACAAAAATGGAGACAGACAAAGATGGAGAGACAGACAGAGATGGAGACACAAACAAAGATGGAGACACAGACAGAGACGGAGACACAGACAGAAACACAGACAAAGATGGAGACACAGACAGAGACACAGACAGAGACAATGGTGGATGTTAACAGTCCAGAAGATGCATGAAGACACTACAGGCCATGCATTTCAGACAGGCTGCATTCACACATAAATGCTGATGTGTGAATAGGTGAATAGAGTCCACCTTTTTCCTGCTGCACATAAAACCTTCCTCCTTCCTTTCTTCTCTCTCTCTCTCTCTCTCTCTCTCTCTCTAAAAGTTTTTTTCCATACAGTAACGAGGTCTTCCACCACAGAATCCCCAGGTCTCTGTACCAAGAAAAACCTGGGGGTGAAGTCATCTCGACAACGATTTATTTATTTTAAAACATGTGCTAAATTATTATAGGCATGATGGATCATTGGTCTGATGTGCGTTAAATTGTTCTAATTTTCTATTTAATCAACTCTATGTAGGACACATAAAGGGAAATGGCCTCAGTTTGTCGAAGGAATGAAACAAATTATGCAGCTGAAAAAAATCTGACAGATTTCTGGGGCACTCTTGAGATTTTTTGAGCCCTTAAGGGTTCTTCAGCCTTTAAACACTGAACTCTACAGCAGAATGCTTTCCCGCCTGAAATTCGTCCGAGAAGAACCTTTTCTGGAAGCGAAGGACCTTTAGAGAACCCTTTTTCCCTCTAAGACTGTGTAATCAGTGCTCTTTATTTTCTTGGCATCTAGAACCAAACTGAGCACAAAAGGTTCTTCACGAGGTCTTTATGGTCTCTCTTTACCTCCTGAAAGTGTTCTTCTAATCAGGAACCATTCTGTTGGTCAGAAAGCCTTGAATTTCCACCTCACGTTTAGGAGAACCGAAGAACCCATTAAGGGTTCTCAATATAAGAGTGCAGGCTTGATCTCTACACATGCCACACCCCTGAGCCTGAGATATAGGAGGTGCCTGCCATGCTAAACTTAGTTGGCCACACCCCTTTCCTCAAGAGCTTTCAATGCATTCAAGCCAAACAAGAGCAGAGCTTCGGTGGTCCATGCCTCTGCGATACCTCCAGATTAAAATCCTATCCGATGAGAAACCGTTTAGAAAAGAGAAAGAACGGTGGACTCAAGCAGAGGAATCAGACAGGAACATACAGTGTTTGAGGTGAGACATAAATCATGGAGAACATGGTGCTACACATCACAGACACCGTCAGCAGACAGACTCGTCAAAAAGCTACATCCCAAGTTCAGAAAACAATCAGCACACACTTCCTGTAGATATCGAAATGATATCTATTATTAATAATAAAATTATTATTATTATTATTATTTATCACGTGGTCCTGGGATCGAACTCACCACCTTAAAGTTATTATTCATTATTTAAAATTTGTCCTACGTTACCTCAGGATTCCAACAACTCCGCCTATAAATTGTCGGAGGCGGGGCTTACAGAGTCTACATGCTCTAAACGTGACTAAGCAGCCATGTTGAATTCGGTTCCCCAAGATGGCCGCCTCAATAATGTTACCGCTTTAAAATCTTTGTTCATTTTCTAGTGATATTTGTACGCCACGTCATACTTTTGAAATACGCAAAATTGTTTACTTTTACATTTTTTTCCCCGATCTATCCTATTAATCCCTCTCTATTAGTATACACTCACTATTTTTTTTCCTTTTCTCTGTTTCTTGGAAGATTGATGTAAGAAGCGTTACATCACAGTTCCTGGAAACCGCTACTACAAAGTCATGAGTGCATTACACCGTAGACGGCCACGCCCCCTGTGGGGTGGAGTCATCACTGGAGGGCTTTTAGCCTTTGATCTTGCAGGTGAAAAACAATGATTAGCAGGATGACTAATACACACTTCCACACACATCCACTCACATGCAGTCCCTCAGACACACACTCATCAGCCGCTCTCACACGCACACACACACACGCACACACACACACACACACACACACACACACATGCGTACACACGCTGTCTAAGTGTTCATCTGAGAGCGTGCAGTCAATAAACAATTCTGTGGAAGTGTGTCATCTGCAGGAGTGGGATCTCGAATTACTGTCTCTTTCACAGACATATACACACACACACACACACACACACACACTTTGTGAGTAACAGACTGGGTAAATAAAGGGCAGATGTACGGCTCAGGAGTGTCATTAAGCTGCAGTTCCCTCGTCATTAAAGCTCCTCCACACAAACGCATCATCGCTTCCCAGTCGCTCGTCTGCTGTGTGATATCAGCGCTGGGTTTCAGAACTCTTTCTAAAAGACTCACGGGATCTCTGTATGAGACTGTGTTTAGCTGAGTGTCTGCACCTGTAACGTGTTTCACAGTTCTGTAGATTTATAAGTGTGTGTCAAGCTGACGGTCTGAATAGAAATGACTATAATTTGGAAGATACTAAATATCCAATGGTTATGTAAAAAATTGACATGTCATTTGGTTCCACATCTCTACTGTCTACCCTTTCGGCATGACCTACACTTATATTGCCAAAAGTTTTGGGACGTCTGCCTTTACATGCACATGAATGTAATATGGAGTTGTCCCGCCCTTTACAGCTATAACAGCTTCAACTCTTCTGGTCAGGCTTTCTACAAGGTTTAGGAGTGTGTTTATGGGAATTTTTGACCGTTCCTCTAGAAGTGCATTTGTGAGGTCAGGCACTGATGTTGGACGAGAAGGCCTGGCTCGCAGTCTCCGCTCTAATTCATCCCAAAGGTGTTCTATGGGGTTGAGGTCAGGACTCTGTGGAGGCCAGTCAAGTTCCTCCACACCAAACTCACTCATCCATGTCTTTATGGACCTTGCTTTGGTCACTGGTGTGCAGTCATGTTGGAACAGGAAGGGGTCATCCCCAAACTGTTCCCACAAAGTTGGGAGCATGAAATTGTCCAAAATGTCTTGGTATGCTGAAGCATTAAGAGTTCCTTTCACTGGAACTAAGGGGCGTAGCCCAACACCTGAATTCAATGATTTGAAAGGGTGTCCCAAAACTTTTGGCAATACAGTGTATTTGTTTCTTTGTGTCATTTTGGAATGTAATTATTTGTGAAACTGATGTTTGACAGAGAATGGTTTGGTTTCCCACACTGGTGGATTTTAGATGAGCGCTCACGCTCATGATTAGATTTTAATCCTCTCTCAGTGGCAGAACTTCCCTGTAGTCTATATTCGGTTGCACTAAATGTCCGTCTGCACCCAGTAGCTCTGAGACGGAGTGATGTGTCCACTAGATATTGTTATTTATTTACAATTTTATATACAATTATTACACTAAAGCTGATTAGGTTGCAGGAACAGACTCAGACACCCCCAGCAAATCCTACCAGTGCTTCCATGTTCACGTTCAGTCCAAACAGTCAGGAACGTGTCGCTTCCGCTGCTCTAGTACACTGGATTTGACTCAGTGAAGCGTCTGAGGAGTTTAATCAGGTGTGTTAGAGCAGGACCTCGCACCTGCGTGGACGGGGGTGTGCTCGATAATGAATGAAAAAAGCGAGGGATGAGAGAGTGAGGGCTGAAGCTGTACCTCTGCCAGGTCAGAAAAGAGCGCTTGGCTGGCGCTTCGTCTCAACACGTCCCAGTAGCTCCGCGCCACACACTCCTCTCGGCTCTCTTTTTTCGACACCTGAGGGAGGGTCGGCAGCACAGGGCCGGCCGTTAGTGGGTTAGTAAACGCGAGCAAGATAAATGAGTGCACACTGAAAATGTGAAAAGAAGAGGGTGGTTAGAGCTACGCCTGCACATGAGATTTATTACACTTGTTTGGCTCTGTAATGGTTCTGCATGAAAAAAATGTTGTTGTTGTTTTAATAAATATGTCTCAACCTGTCCATTTTTTTGATGAATCTTAAGTGTTAGTGTTTGTTAGTGTTGAGTGGAAGGTCATCAGTTTTAAAGCAGGTCTAATTCGTCTGAAAAACAGACAGACAAGCTGAATCCGTGGACCTGAAATACAGAATAAATATCATTTACTTTTTCTAAAACTGCATCAATTCGTGTGTGTATTTATTTTAGATTTTAACGTATTTCTTCTTTCTTTCATCACTTCTTGCTCTTTACAGTGATCTGTTTCATAAAAGCAGCCACTATGCTGAAAATTGACAGAATCAGTGTGTGTGTGTGTGTGTGTATGATTAAAGGTCACATAGGTGGACTAAGTACTTTAAAACACCCGTGCAGTGGCTCAATAGAAAACACATTTTGCTTTCGTTGTGTTTCTGCTCCAATCACTCAAAGCGTCTCTGATGAAATTTGCACTGGACTTGTTACGCATAAAAAAAGATCAATGGGAATTTAATTTCCTCTCAATCAGGGTCAAAACAGTTACTTAAAAAAAAGCCCAAAACAAAACAAAACAAATTGTTTGACCCTTGAAGGTCAAACGGCCCTGCGCTGCCCGTGAGCTGTCGATTTTTCCCGCGTGCTCGTCCTGTTTCCCACCTTCGTTTCACATCTAACACATAAGGTCAAAGGTCAGAGGGCACAAGGTGGTGGTGATACATACGCTAGTGCCTGGGGCGACATGATATCCGTAGAGCTGCATGCTCTACGTGGCGTTCGGAGAGGCAGAGGAGGAAGAGGAGGGAGGAAGGAGATGAACACACACACACACACACACACACACACACGTTAGAACAGGCCAAGTGGTTAAAGACAAAACATTTGCATTCATTACTCGATTCTTTCCAAAAATATAAATAAAAGCCAGGGCACAAAGTTCAGCAAATCATCACGGTTACTATGGCGATACATTATACACACATAACACAGCAGTCTTTTGGGATTTATAACAGCTTAAAGCATTCCTTACTCACGGTATAAAAACATCAGGGTCTTAACAGCGTGTCTGTGTGCGAGACGCTAATGCCTCAGAACACTACTGAATGTTTGTCTAATTTTCCTCCCAAGACCAGCCCTGCATCCGTGATGTCATCCGTCCATCAAATATTAAAGGGATTGTCTACCTGATAAACACGATGTCATTTGCCGATTAGATCACCGACTTTATAAAGCAACACGCCATCATCACCCTCCGGTGGCCACTCCGGATCCTCTCCCTGATACACAACAAACAATCTTCCTTTTTATGGCAGCAATTTCGCCTCACTTCCATCATCAGGCCAATAATCATCTCCCATATGGGAAGCAAGATCTTCCCAACATCACACACATCTTCTTACTTACAAGAGCAGCTCTTTTCTTTTATCCAAATACATTTTATTGTAGCACAAAGTGACAGAGCGAACCCACCGACTGGCATGTTCTTGTGAGATGAGGGAACCTGGGGAACCCAGAAGAAGCACACAAGTAGTAACTCAAGCTCAGGCTCATGGTGAAGACCATGGAACCATGAATAGACAACAAATTATTATCCCAACATCCATCTCCCATCTCCTATTCCTGCACTCAAGCGCTCAAATCTAATCAAGCTCTCAATTATGGACAAACATCCAACTCAAAACCATTTCTGGATTTCTCCACCCAACCTCCAGCAGCAATCTCCTAAACCAATGTCGTTCTCCTGATCCTGACCATCTCTTCGTTCAAAATCCATCACATGAGCCAACATTATCCATCATCCTTCCTCTCATTTGTCTTCAGTAACTGATTTATCTTCATCAGAGCAACGGTGGATTCAAAACCCATCCCAAGAACACTGGATCAGTCCATCGGATCATACCGAGGAACCTAAAGCTGCCAACACCAATCACTTGATCCAAAATCCACCTCCTGACCCAACACCCTCATACTGACTCTTCATGGAGTCCATTTTCCCATTGCAAAAGATTTCTTCCAGTGCTCCCAAATCATCCATCACTGGACCTGATCTTCTTACCTCTTCTCTTAACTCCACCTCCAGATTATCTCCAAACTACTGTCATTTTTCTGACCCGTCTTCCACTTCCCTTCTTCTAGTCCATTAATTTCCATATCCTGACCTAGCAACCAACCCAAATATAATTTTGTGGAAAGTGCCAACTCCAAGCTCCCAAGCCGAAATGCCTGATCTCCTGGTCTCGTTCCAATCACATAGCTGACCTTCTCTCTGTCATACAGCATTTATACACCATTTTTCATCTTCAACATAAAACCATTGACCGAACCTGGTATCCAGACCCTTACCAGCTGAGCCGACTTCTCTGCGTCTCCCTTGCGTCCCTTCTTTTCGTTCTTCTTCCGGAAAATTTCCTGCAGCTGTAGCACAGAATGCAGTGTTAGCATAGACACTTCCTTTGTTAATCTCAAATTATTAATCTGCTTCAGATAATCAACAATACCAAAATACTCCATAGAGTTAAGGAGAATTCCTTTTCAGATCTGATTGTGAGTCAAGCTCTAGCTCTAGCTACTTGTTCTGGAAAATCCATTAAGTAAATGTTTTGGATTTGCATTAATTCCACTGTTTGTCCTCCAAAAGGTCTAGAACTGGGTCACTGTAAACTGAGAAAAGTCAGATTATCTCACCACCAGAAACTCTTGCTTGTCCACCATCTGGTTGCCGTCGGCGTCGAACATGTTGAAGGCTATTTTAAAGCCAGCATGGGGCTCTGAGGAAAAGACATGTGAGTCATATACGTAGATTCAGCTTTCATAATGTGATAATGTGCATTACTATGATCTCATACGTATAAAGCATTAGCCAAGAAGACTCCTCGGTGGAAACTCATCTCATCACATGATTGTATTGACCCAGGACAGTAGGGGAATTTCAGAAACTCATCAAGGTTATCTTTAGATGTGAAGTAGAAGTATAATGTTAAATTTTCTCGTCATACCACAGCGCTGTTGAATTCTGCAGTCTGTAAGGAGGTGGGAAGGAGTCCCCAGTGTCAGTGACAAAGGTCTTCTCACATCTGCCTGTTTTGCAATCCCATGAAATTCTACATCCATAAAGCAACTAAGAAATGTTCTCCGCACTAATTCCAACTTTGAAGTGCATCTGAGTTCTAGCTCTCCTTTCGTACCAAACACCACCCTTTCATCACCTCCTCCAGGTGTGTTTTTGACCTTGTCGAGGGCCACATGTCTTTCGGTGGTATTACGTTGCCGTGGGAACAGCACGTCAAGTCTGGGTCACTGTGTTCTAGAGGACGTGCTGAGTGAAGTGCTTCGGCGCACCAGGAATGGGTGAAGACACAAGCTTTAATGATGCTACTCGACGACTTCATAACGCCTGAGCTATTTCAGAAGACAGAATGTGGATCACTTAGTAAACTAAAAGTTATTAAAGCATTTATACCACAGAACTGCTGATTTCTGGAACCTCACAGTTCAGATGGTTTGATACACATCACGGTCGATTTTCTCCGCATGATGTTGAGAACTTGGAGGTCGAAAAAATTATCTTGTCTAAGTGTCTCTTTCGGGATGTGGGTGGAAACTGTCTGGGTCTGCCAGACCATTATGTATAAGATTATAAGGTTTAGGCTTTTGTGATTTGTCTTTAACATAGTAAACAAGGTCTGGTGAAACTGAGAGGGTCTAAAAACTAAGACAAAATGATAGCAAGAGGCACAAACTGAGATACTGAGCCAATGCACAAAATTACACAAAACAGGAACAAAGAAAAAAAACAGGAATGAAAATTCTGATACTTACTGGTCAGGATACAAAGCAGGAAGAGATACTCCGTGTAAGAAATGATACCTGTAAAAGAAAATCAAAGGGTCACTTTTTTGATAAAGGACAGTAATACACACCAATAAGCCTCATCTCTCAACCCTTGAGTCTTTTCTCATTCCTCTGCCTCGTCACCAACAGTTCTCCTGCCTTAACAGGATCACTTGATGGCTATTTCAATTAAAATCTTTGCTAGTTTTACAAAGGGATGTCCTTTCAGGAGATAAGATCTAAACCTTCTCTTGGCTGCGAACAGAAAGCATGAGGCCTTTTCTGGCCCAAACACTCCAAGATGGACTGCCGAAGTTACTCAAGTGTTTGTTTTCAAATGGTGAGAAAGAGGAGACACGATGGACGCTCTTGAGAATGTTTTGGTAGTGAGGGTAGAAGACAGGGATACATTACCCCCTACACAGCCACTGAAAGCATTCTCCACATGTATTGGTAGCAGGGTAACAAATAGTTCTGGCTGAACGAGCCGAATTTTTCAGACCAGTGGTCTTTTACGCCTGCGGGTGAGGAACCCAACACGAGTCCATTTACCAGAGCAGGGGGATCATACCTACCTGGTCTGACCCATACACAAACAGACAAACATGCACAGCCATCAAACATCAGGCTTCTTGATGTCTTCAAGGTGTAGAACCAAAGCCAAAATTTCTTGTTCTCTATAATTTGACCTGATCAGATGGTCCTCAAGTCTGAGGACTTCATTTGCCAAACAGGGAAACCTTTGGATCAAATGATGCTTCTCAAACCAGATCCCAAGAGGTGTGGAATGGGCAAAAACATCAAGAGGACAATATTAAATACCATGTAACTAAGACAGAAAATGAAACCCCATCCAACTGATAAGTTATCTGCCCTTACTATTCTGCCATTTGGCAGACGGCCTTATCCAGAGACACTTACATTTATACAACTGAGCAATTAAGGGTTAACTGAGGGTTGAGGGCCTTTTGCAGGGGCCCAGCAGTGGCAGTTTGGTGGACCTGGGATTCAAACTCACAACCTTTCGAGCAGTAATATAACACCTTATCCACTAAGCTACTACATCCCCACTTACAATTAATGTTTGTTATTTTATTATCAACTGGGGCTCATCAAAATAGCTGGGAAAGGATAACGTTAATAGCATTGTTGTCAATCATGCATCCTTTATGGGAAGTGCATGCTAGCCTTCTGCCTCTGTGGTTAATACCATCATGTGGTCAGGTGGGGATTCACAAAATGACCAATGATGGTTCAAGTATCTCCCAAAAAAGCTAGACTCAATCTTTAGGACCTATTACCTTGAGTAAAGTATGTTAGAGGGAAAGAACTGACCTAGTTGTAGCCTTTAGCAGGATGCAAATAGGAACAAAGATTTAGCAGATGATTGATGGACTGACTGATACACTATATTGCCAAAAGTTTTGGGACATCTGCCTTTACATACACATGAATGTAATATGGGGTTGTCCCACCCTTTGCAGCTATAACAGCTTCAACTCTTCTGCAAAGGCTTTCCACAAGGTTTAGGAGAAAGAAGCTTCCTCTAAAAGTGCATTTGTGAGGTCAGGCGCTGATGTTGGATGAGAAGGCCTGGCTCGCAGTCTCCACTCTCATTCATAGGTGTTCTATGGGGTTGAGGTCAGGACTCCACACCAAACTCACTCATCCATGTCTTTATGGAGCTTGCTTTGGTCACTGGTGTGCAGTCATGTTGGAACAGGAAGGGGTCATCCCCAAACTGTTCCTACAAAGTTGGGAGCATGAAATTGTCCAAAATGACTTGGTATGCTGAAGCATTAAGTGTTCCTTTTACTGGAACTAAGGGGCCGAGCCCAACCCCTGAACTCAATGATTTGGAGGGTGTCCCAAAACTTTTGGCAATATAGTGTATATTGTATGACTTTGGGTTGTACAGTTAGCATGGCGGACATTTTTCACGTCTCCACCTTGATACTGAAAGAGTTAACCTTCCTCAGGTTCAGCTGTATTTACAGCAATCTCCTTGGATCCATTTCCCTGGAAATCAGCCTCTAGAGATGTTCTCTCTCTGTCTCTCTCTGTCTCTCTCTCTCTCTCACACACACACACACACACACACACACACACACACACACACACACACACAAAAACCCATACACACACACCTTTCCATTAGACTCGTGTTTTGTCTTCATAACACGGCATCAGTCAGGTTAAGGAGAAGGTGCAAATTACGAGACTGCAGTTTAATATGGTAATTATAAAAGGAAAAGACTGGAATCCATGTGGTTTATGGAATCTATGCGGTTTATTTTTAGCCATCCCACTGTGGTTAGCACCCGTGTGAAGTGAATGTGTAATTATCACCGTGGGGAATTAGCCAGTCTGCTACCATCGCCCCGGCAGCAAATGTTTTAATTGTAGCTCTCGTGTCAGTGATCTTCCTCATGTTTATTTATTTATTTAATTCACATTCCTTTGTGTTTTTTTCTTTTTTTTCAATTTGGGGTTTGG
>JAUCMX010000029.1:14915172-14930172 GCA_033459395.1 Hemibagrus guttatus | reverse complement strand
TCAATAATAAAATTAAGTAACTAATTAAAAAAATAAAAACAGGTTCCAAGCAGAAAGGATTATTAGAAGTTAAGAACTCTTTCATATATAAAAGCTTACCTTTTAAAATATTAACCTGTAAACCTGTCAGGTATTAAATATTTCTCTCTCATTATCTCTGACTCTTAGCCACACCCCCTAAATGCAGAACTCTGAGTCAGGTGTTTTAGGGTTACTATTAGACGTCAGCATATAGCAAGTGTATACAAACAACACACACACACACACACACACTGAAATATTACAAACCTGTAAAGCATTCAGAACTCGTCTGTCCAGAAATAATCATCAAAACAAAAATAGCTGCATTCACAAAGCAAGGAGAAGCCTGAGCTTACACCTGGGGGCGTGTCCCAGGGCAAGAGGAACATAATGAAGGTGTTACTGTTTAATTATTATTATATATGTTTAATATTTCCTGTTAAAGCTAGTCAGATGTTGAGAAAGCACCAGTGTTGCCTCTAACACTGGAGACTCCTTACTTAAAATAAATAAATAAAGACTTAAAAAAAAAACCCACACTGTTTATTATTAGCGTCCAACATATGAGTCCATGTGAATGATAGGTTGCTATAGCAACCATAATGTAGGATTTTTCTGACCAATCAGAATCCAGATTGTTGCACTGGAACATGTGAGCAGTTACAGCAGCTCTGCAGCTCGAGCGGATTTAGTTCCACGCTAAATTCCATGCTAACTTTATTTGTCACATATACATTACTCTGAAATTCTTTTCTTCACATATCCCATCCTTTGGGGGTTGGGGTCAGAGCGTGGGGTCAGCCACGATGCAGTGCCCCTGGAGCAGGGTGGGTTGGGGGCCTTGCTCAAGGGCCCAACGGTGGCAGCTTGGTGGTGCTGGGGCTTGAACCCTGATCTTTCGGTTAACGAACCAGAGCAAGTTTTGTTTGTATTAGATGCGAAACACAATGAAAGGGGGCGGGGCCAAGTGTACATCACAGATGAAGTCTTTCATACAGCTGATACTCCATACTCGGCACTACAGCTGACGTTGAACACCTTTACATCCTGGATTCTGATTGGTCATCAGGCGATAACTAATTATCTGCTATAACAAATCACAGGTTTATATTAACCCACCTGTCTAATAAATCATGGTTGCTATAGTAACAGCTGATTCCTACAGCAGATAAGACAGTGAGAGACATCTACGTAGACGTTATGGAAGGAGTCTCCAGTGTCAGCGCTTTGTAACAGTCAGAGGTGGTGAGGGAAGGACTGTTTACAGTTGCTAGGACATGAAGTTACTGAGAACATGAATCGTTTAAATGTAACTAGAAACGGATAAAACGTCTCCCGTGTTGTTCTTCACTAAATACAGCATTGTGCTGGGGGCCGAGTGCTGGAGGAAAATAATCAGCTTCAGGGTGGTGTGATGTTACTCAGCAGGGCTGGATTGTGTTACCATATTACTCTGTGTGTGTGTGTGTGTGTGTGTGTGTGTGTGTGTGTGTGTGTGTGATATCTACTGTAGGACAGTCCCGTGTCATTACACTGGTACGCTTTCAACACCTTTATTTTTTCCTCTTTAAAATATTGACCATTTAATTGATTCATAATTGAAGAGCATTAATTTAATGTCGCACGGTTCCATGTAGAACCCTACAGCGTGTGTGTATTAACGCTTTATTAAATGACGAGTACCGTTATTATTATTATTATTATTATTATTATTATTATTATTATTATTATTCTTACCGGCTCCTCCGCGAGCACGGGCGCGTTGTTGCGGACTCCGGCGCGCGCTCCCCGGTATCTGAGGTACAGCACCGCCGCTCCACCGGCCGCGAGCCCGACTCCCACCGCCGCGGCCCCGCCGCTCCTCACCCGCGCTCTGTCCCCGAACCGAGCCGCCGATCTGCTCGCCAGCACCGACACCATCCTGCGCAACGCCGCCATCTTCACCGGCAGCCACGGGCTCCGTCCCAAACCGCCTGCCTGCCTCCCTATTTGCGCGTGCTGCTCAGGGTGTGAAATGAAATACCGCTCCCGGTTCTACTTCATACCGACGAGCTGAATCAGAACGCCGAGCCGGACTCCACCTCGCTCCCTACGCCCTACACACGCTCACACGATAACAAGCTTTCACACCCTAAGTAGTGCACTACATCCGTTTGGGACACAGCCCGAGCTCCACTCTGAGCGCTATAACAGCGGGACGCGTGAATAAACGGACACCATGTCACGTGACACCGGGCTTCTGGACATTAGATGTTAAACCTGTAACCTGTGTTGTGACAGCGTGCTGGCTAACGAGCTAACAAGCATGCTAATTTTTGGCTAGTCAGTGAATGTTAGCATTTTATACGTTCTCCCCTTTACTAAAATTAAAATGTATATACATACAGAGACATGAAATTAAAATAACAAACAATTATTCATCTGAAGAGATCAACATTCTCAACTATTTTAATATATTTTAAGAATTTTTGATGAATATATTAATTACTTTGTTTTGTTCAGGGACATGTTAGCAGTCTCACATGAATTCCAAACATTTTTTTTTGTTTTAGATGTCAGATTATTTCTTTATCATGAATATTATTGTTTATTAACATTTAGGATAAATAAATAAACATTTTGAAGTGGCTCGTGACCATTCATGGTTTCATCGAGATCATTATCATTGTTCACGAGACTCTAAATATCTAAATTTATTTAGAAATCTAAATATATTGAAATAAAAATACGAAAAAAAGAAATTCAGAGTTCACTAGAGATCAGAATCCAAGAGATCAAATCTAAGAGATCAGAATCTAAGAGATCAGAGTCTAAGAGATCAAGTTTAAGAGATCAAATCTAAGAGATCAAATCTAAGAGATCAGAATCTAAGAGATCAAATCTAAGAGATCAGAATCTAAGAGATCAGAATCTAAGAGATCAGAATCTAAGAGATCAAATCTAAGAGATCAAATCTAAGAGATCAGAATCTAAGAGATCAAATCTAAGAGATTAAGAGATCAGAATCTAAGAGATCAGAATCTAAGAGATCAAGTTTAAGAGATCAAATCTAAGAGATCAAATCTAAGAGATCAAATCTAAGAGATCAGAATCTAAGAGATCAAATCTAAGAGATCAAATCTAAGAGATCAAAATCTAAGAGATCAAAGCTAAGAGATCAGAATCTAAGAGATCAAATCTAAGAGATCAAATCTAAGAGATCAAATCTAAGAGATCAGAATCTAAGAGATCAAATCTAAGAGATCAGAATCTAAGGGATCAAATCTAAGAGATCAGAATCTAAGAGATCAAATCTAAGAGATCAGATCTAAGAGATCAAATTTAAGAGATCAGAATCTAAGAGATCAAATTTAAGAGATCAAATCTAAAAGATCAAATCTAAGAGATCAAATCTAAGAGATCAGAATCTAAGAGATCAAATCTAAGAGATCAGAATCTAAGAGATCAGAATCTAAGAGATCAGAATCTAAGAGATCAAATCTAAGAGATCAAATCTAAGAGATCAGAATCTAAGAGATCAAATCTAAGAGATTAAGAGATCAGAATCTAAGAGATCAGAATCTAAGAGATCAAGTTTAAGAGATCAAATCTAAGAGATCAAATCTAAGAGATCAAATCTAAGAGATCAAATCTAAGAGATCAAAATCTAACAGATCAAATCTAAGAGATCAGAATCTAAGAGATCAAATCTAAGAGATCAGAATCTAAGAGATCAGAATCTAAGAGATCAAATCTAAGAGATCAAATTTAAGAGATGAAATCTAAGAGATCAGAATCTAAGAGATCAGAATCTAAGAGATCAAGTTTAAGAGATCAAATCTAAGAGATCAAATCTAAGAGATCAAATCTAAGAGATCAAATCTAAAAGATCAAAATCTAACAGATCAAATCTAAGAGATCAGAATCTAAGAGATCAAATCTAAGAGATCAGAATCTAAGAGATCAGAATCTAAGAGATCAAATCTAAGAGATCAAATTTAAGAGATGAAATCTAAGAGATCAGAATCTAATTTATCAGAATCCAAGAGATGAAATCTAAGAGATCAGAATCTAAGAGATCAGAATCTAAGAGATCAAATCTAAGCGATCAAATCTAAGAGATCAGAATCTAAGAGATCAGAATCTAAGAGATCAAATCTAAGAGATCAAATTTAAGAGATCAGAATCTAAGAAATCAAATCTAAGAGATCAAATCTAAGAGATCAAAATCTAACAGATCAGAATCTCAGAGATCAAATCTAAGAGATCAGAATCTAAGAGATCAAATCTAAGAGATCAAATCTAAGAGATCAAAATCTAAGAGATCAAAGCTAAGAGATCAAATCTAAGAGATCAAATCTAAGAGATCAGAATCTAAGGGATCAAATCTAAGAGATCAGAATCTAAGGGATCAAATCTAAGAGATCAGAATCTAAGAGATCAAATCTAAGAGATCAGATCTAAGAGATCAAATTTAAGAGATCAGAATCTAAGAGATCAAATTTAAGAGATCAAATCTAAGAGATCAAATCTAAGAGATCAAATCTAAGAGATCAGAATCTAAGAGATCAAATCTAAGAGATCAGAATCTAAGAGATCAAATCTAAGAGATCAGAATCTAACAGATCAGAATCTAAGAGATCAAATCTAACAGATCAAAATGTAACAGATCAAATCTAAGAGATCAGAATCTAAGAGATCAGAATCTAAGAGATCAGAATCTAAGAGATCAAATCTAAGAGATCAAATCTAAGAGATCAGAATCTAAGAGATCAAATCTAAGAGATTAAGAGATCAGTATCTAAGAGATCAGAATCTAAGAGATCAAGTTTAAGAGATCAAATCTAAGAGATCAGAATCTAAGAGATCAAATCTAAGAGATCAGAATCTAAGAGATCAAATCTAAAAGATCAAAATCTAACAGATCAAATCTAAGAGATCAGACTCTAAGAGATCAAATCTAAGAGATCAGAATCTAAGAGATCAGAATCTAACAGATCAAATCTAAGAGATCAGGATCTAAGAGATCAGCATCTAAGAGATCAAATCTAAAAGATCAGAATCTAAGAGATCAGAATCTAAGAGATCAAAATCTAACAGATCAAATCTAAGAGATCAGAATCTAAGAGATCAAATCTAAGACATCAGAATCTAAGAGATCAAATCTAACAGATCAAAATCTAACAGATCAAATCTAACAGATCAGAATCTAAGAGATCAGCATCTAAGAGATCAAATCTAAGAGATCAGAATCTAAGAGTTCAAATATAAGAGATCAGAATCTAAGAGATCAGAATCTAAGAGATCAAATCTAACAGATCAAAATCTAACAGATCAAATCTAAGAGATCAGAATCTAAGAGATCAGAATCTAAGAGATCAAATCTAAGAGATCAAATCTAAGAGATCAGAATCTAAGAGATCAAATCTAAGAGATTAAGAGATCAGTATCTAAGAGATCAGAATCTAAGAGATCAAGTTTAAGAGATCAAATCTAAGAGATCAAATCTAAGAGATCAAATCTAAGAGATCAAATCTAAAAGATCAGAATCTAAGAGATCAAATCTAAGAGATCAAATCTAAGAGATCAGAATCTAAGAGATCAAATCTAAGAGATTAAGAGATCAGTATCTAAGAGATCAGAATCTAAGAGATCAAGTTTAAGAGATCAAATCTAAGAGATCAAATCTAAGAGATCAAATCTAAGAGATCAGAATCTAAGAGATCAAATCTAAAAGATCAAAATCTAACAGATCAAATCTAAGAGATCAGAATCTAAGAGATCAAATCTAACAGATCAAAATGTAACAGATCAAATCTAAGAGATCAGAATCTAAGAGATCAGAATCTAAGAGATCAGAATCTAAGAGATCAAATCTAAGAGATCAAATCTAAGAGATCAGAATCTAAGAGATCAAATCTAAGAGATTAAGAGATCAGTATCTAAGAGATCAGAATCTAAGAGATCAGAATCTAAGAGATCAAATCTAAGAGATCAGAATCTAAGATATCAAATCTAAAAGATCAAAATCTAACAGATCAAATCTAAGAGATCAGACTCTAAGAGATCAAATCTAAGAGATCAGAATCTAAGAGATCAGAATCTAACAGATCAAATCTAAGAGATCAGGATCTAAGAGATCAGCATCTAAGAGATCAAATCTAAAAGATCAGAATCTAAGAGATCAGAATCTAAGAGATCAAAATCTAACAGATCAAATCTAAGAGATCAGAATCTAAGAGATCAAATCTAAGACATCAGAATCTAAGAGATCAAATCTAACAGATCAAAATCTAACAGATCAAATCTAACAGATCAGAATCTAAGAGATCAGCATCTAAGAGATCAAATCTAAGAGATCAGAATCTAAGAGTTCAAATATAAGAGATCAGAATCTAAGAGATCAGAATCTAAGAGATCAAATCTAACAGATCAAAATCTAACAGATCAAATCTAAGAGATCAGAATCTAAGAGATCAGAATCTAAGAGATCAAATCTAAGAGATCAAATCTAAGAGATCAGAATCTAAGAGATCAAATCTAAGAGATTAAGAGATCAGTATCTAAGAGATCAGAATCTAAGAGATCAAGTTTAAGAGATCAAATCTAAGAGATCAAATCTAAGAGATCAAATCTAAGAGATCAAATCTAAGAGATCAGAATCTAAGGGATCAAATGTAAGAGATCAAATCTAAGAGATCAGAATCTAAGAGATCAAATTTAAGAGATCAAATCTAAGAGATCAAATCTAAGAGATCAGAATCTAAGAGATCAAATCTAAAAGATCAAAATCTAACAGATCAAATCTAAGAGATCAGAATCTAACAGATCAAATCTAAGAGATCAGAATCTAAGAGATCAGAATCTAAGAGATCAAATCTAAGAGATCAGGAGAGAGAGAGCGAGAGAGAGAGAGAGAGAGATCCCTCTATACCTCGTGCATGACAGGTAACATGACGCGCAATAAATATAAATAAATAACTGTCACGCGCTTGACCAGGCTCATAAAGACATTATAATTCAGAAGGCCATCTGTTCTGTTTCTGCCCCTCCGTTCGTGTTGCCCCTTTTACCCCGTGATGAACAATTATGCAAAACCACCCCCGGCGCGTGCCCTCCGTTTAAAGAGCCTTGACCCCCGGGAGAACAATTCTCACGTCACGTGCGTTCTCGCGCCGGCCTATTTTTTTTTTTTCTTTTTTTCTTTTTTTGCACCATCGATCCGCTTTGTGGCGGAAGTTTCATTCATTGTTTTGGATCGATTTCCGGTTTTGAGGCGAAATCATAAATGCAGATGACCCGTGCACTGCGGTCTGCTTCCATAAACATACAGTGACCAGGAACGGTACACTCACACACTCACACACTTACACACTCACACACTTACACACACACTCACACACTCACACACTTACACACTCACACACACACACTTACACACTCACACACTTACACACACACACTCTTACACACTTACACACTCACACACTTACATACTTACACACTCACACTCTTACACACACACACTCTTACACACTTACACACTCACACACTTATATACTTACACACTCACACACTTACACACACACACTCTTACACACTTACACACTCACACACACACTTACACACCCACACACTTACACACTCACACACTTACATACTTACACACTCACACACTTACACACTTACATACTTACACACTCACACACTTACACACTCACACACTTACATACTTACACACTCACACACTTACACACACACTCTCACACTCTTACACACTCACACACACACTTACACACTCACACACTTACACACTCACACACTTACATACTTGCACACACACACACACTCTTACACACTTACACACTCACACACTTACACACACACACACACACACTCACAGACTCACACACTTAAACACTTACACACTCACACACTTCACACTTTATTTAATATATATATAAACACACACAGTGTCCAGTCTCTTCATGTGAATTCTCTCACTCTACATTTATTTTTGTTCAGCGCTGTAGAGATGAGAGCTAATGGCTAACAGGCTAATGAGCAGCACCTGCATGTTTCAGTAAGAAGTGCTGACTTTCATATATCTCAGTCCTGAACATGTCGTTATCTGCTCGGGCCGGGGAATTTTCCGCGTCGGGATCAGAGAACCGCATCAGATGTTCTATCAGGAGATCCCGTGTCTTCTTAATGACTCGGAACAACACTGATTCACTTTGATGTGATTCTCTCGACTCTTTGATTCTCTTTATTCAAAAGGCGAATTAGAGCAAAGAGCCAGCGAGAGGTGACACGACTGCGGCGGAGGGGGCGGGGCGAGAGATGAAGGGGCGGGGCTGGTGCACAGATGTGCAACACATCTGCCTTGTTCTCCTTTCGTTCTCTTTATCACATTTACACTGAAGATCGTCTAAAGGCACTCTTTGAAAAAGAAAGCTTTGTTTAGCGCATTAAAGGGTTCTGGAGTTTATCTGTGAAGGTTCTGCATAGAACCAGAGAATCAGCAATAGCTCGAAGTAGAACCTTTTATTCATGAAAGTGTAACTTCTGCTTCTGGGTTCTCTTTTAGAACTTAGCAGAACCACAAAAACACAGTTCCTCGGGGGTTTTGTTAAACCTTCTGTATAAACGGAGAACCCTGTATTGCTTTAATGTTTGGTGGAACCCTTAACCAGAGAGTTCCCACGTGTCTGATTGGTTCCGCTTTAAACTTCACGCTAGTTTTTTCTTGCTGTTATCGTTGTTCATCCCTCTAGAGTAACCTTAATGGTTCTAAGTGGAACCTTACGACAGATGGGTTCTCTTTGGTTTAAAGCAGAACCCCTTTGAAAGTCTAGAACAATTAACCCTTCAAAGAAGCTTTGAGGAACTCTGTTAAGACTTGGTGAAAAGAGGTCTGGAGTCTCTTAGAACCTTAAAGGTTCTTAAAAGACAAACACTTCTGAAAGACCTATTTTGATCAAATGTAGAACCCTAATGGATTGTTTTATTATAAGAAGTATCTGCTTTCAGAGAAACCTTACGTGTTCTGTGAAGAACCTTCTAACGGTCTCTAAAAGACCTAAGGTTTAAAGTAGCACCTCTTTAAAAGGCTAGAACCATTAGCCATCCAAACTCCTTTGAAGAACTCTTTTTACACGGAGCTTCAGGAGTTTAACTAAAGACGGAGAAATAAACCCAGTGTGTTAAATGGAGAACCCTGATCAAGTCCTTCAGCAGATGTTTGATGAATGGAGAACTCCTCAGTGTGTTATACAGAGGTCTCATGGCCTTTTGAAGACTCGTTTGTTCCTCACTAGAAACTTAATGTGCTTAAACCCAATAACCACCTGGAGGACCTCTGGAGAACCTCTGGAGAACCTCTGGAGAACCCGCATGAGAGCGTAGTTCCACATGCAAGCTAAAAACACATTACAAGCAAAACATTTTGGTTCTCTCTCTCTCTCTCTCTCTCTCTCTCTCTCTCTCTCTCTCTCTCTCTCTCTCTCTCTCTCTCTCTCTCTCTAAGCCCCGCCCACTCATTCCTTCCTCCCGTTGGCTTCCACCTGCTGCCTCGCGTGCCCACTTAGCGGTGATGTCCACGCGCTTTTCCGTAGCCGTTCGGTTAGGGCGCGAGCTTCTTCTTCTTTTCCTCCACTCTCAGTCCCTTTCTCTCTTTTGTGTTGTTTTTTCTTCTTATGCATGTATGTTTATTTATTAATTTTAAAACATACACACGCGCGCGCGCGCTGTGTGTGTGTGTGTGTGTTATGGGATGGATGATGGATGATGGATGATGAGCGCGAGATGAAACCGTCAGATCATCAAACGCGTGGGAGGATCAAACGGCGGAGGAGTTAACGGGTCAAACGGGAGATCAGTGGGGGGGGGGGGAGGGGGAGGGGGGAGGGGGTCATTTACATACGTCAAGAGTGCGCTGTATTTGCATACGGGACGTATTTAAAGGCTCTGCGTCTGGAATAAGGAGTCTTATTAAGCAGACTAAATCACGCGCACACACACACACACACACACACCTCTCTGCCAACTTTCCTCGTGATGATGAGTGCGCTCGTGCTCGGCGGTTCCAGCAGCAGTGGGTTCTCTTCACACGTCTCCGTCGCGACTCCCGGTTCTCTCCTCGTGAACGCGCACCTGGCCCCGGCGGCGGAGCGGCTGTCCCGGAGCGCGCTCTCGCCCCCTGCAGAGTTCACGCACCTCCGCGGCGTGCTGCGGCGGCGGCAGCTGTACTGCAGAACCGGGTTCCACCTGGAGATCCTACCGGACGGGAGCGTGCAGGGCACGAGGATGGACCACAGCAGGTTCGGTACGGAAACCAAAAATATCACGATTCTTCATTCTTCATCAGTTTCCCTTAAACTCTGTCAGCATTATTATTATTATTATTATTATTATTATTATTATTATTATTATTATTATTATTATTATTATTATTATTGTTGTTATTATTATTATTATTATTATTATTATTATTATTATTATTATTATTGTTGTTATCATTATTATTATTATTATTATTATTATTATTATTAATATTATTATTAATATTGTTGTTATTATTATTACTTACACATTTTTCTTTCATATCTGCGTATTTTATCATCACTGTTAATATCACACTCTCAGAACGTCATTAAGTACCATATATTTCACCTGGAAGTGTGTGTACTGTGCACATGAGTACCTTTTATATGAAAAGTAGAAATTCTGTACACAGTAAATATTACTGAAGGTTTATTTTGGTCGGAAAATACAGAGACAGAGTTATTCCTCATTGCTTGGGTGGAACCTTTAAAGATACACCTTTTATACCGGTATTTGTGGAAGGTGTGTGTAGTAGATATGGATCAACTGTGTAAAAATAAATAAATAAAAAGATTTTGAAATGTAACCTGTTTTTTCTCTTCTTTTTCTCTCTCTCCCAGGTATCCTGGAGTTCATCAGCCTGGCTGTGGGGTTGGTGAGCATCCGTGGCGTTGATAGTGGCTACTACCTGGCCATGGACAGCAGAGGTCATCTGTACGGCTCGGTGAGTATCATTGTCCTTAAAAACATTTATCTGCTTTAATTCACTCGAATGATCACGTGCGGTAATAATCCGAGTCCACCCGCAGGGGGCAGATGTAATGATTTTACGTTCTTTATTTGTCATGCTTGTCACTAACCTCCTACTTTTTGAATCTTCTGCAGGAGAAGCTGACGGCCGAGTGCGTTTTCCGTGAACACTTCGAGGAGAACTGGTACAACACCTACTCGTCTAACCTCTACCGGCACGGCGAGCAAGGGCCGCACTACTTCGTCGCTCTGAACAAAGACGGCACTTCACGAGACGGCGCTCGATCCAGGAGGTACCAGCGCTTCACACACTTCCTCCCGCGTCCCGTCGACCCTGACCGCGTGCCCGAGCTGTACAGAGACATCCTGGGACGAAGCTGAAGCGAGGCTTAGATCTCAGAGATGAAGAACATCAAAGAAAGCCCTTCGGTTCGGGGTATGAAAGGTTACTCCAGCTCGGGAGATGACACTCCTGCATTGATCTGGGAAGATAATCTGGTAGCACTAAACATCACCAATCATTTCTTCTGGAGAATCTGTCTGAAGAGGACAGACTCCGAGAGGGATATGCCATAATCTGGGGTACGGTGGTCTAATTGTCCATCATCACAGCGTTTTTTTTTTTCTGGAGACGTGAAGATCACGCCACTCTGCTGGGAAACTCTATGGCTCTTGTTTGGTGCAAAATAAAAAAACAAACCGTTTGTCCATCCTGGGCAGAACTGCGTCCTTCTGCGTCCATGCGTCCTTCTGGTTGGAGCTTAAAATGTCTCTGTGGTTGAGAAAACATCTCTATTATCTCTACAGAAGCCTGGTTCTGGAGTGTAAAGTGGTCCTCCACGTCAAGTCGAGTGGACACAGGAAGATCCACCCTGATCTAGGGTTTTATTCAGGCAGCTTGTTAGACGTAAAGGATGTCCCTAAGAGCCACTACATACCCTGATGTGGGGCAAAAACATGGCTCATGTGGCGCCTTGAGATACTGAAGCAAATTTATTCAAGAGGTCAGGAGTTTCGGATAATGAGGACAGGACTTCTTCCGGAGCATTCCGTGAAGCAAGACAGACTCTCTTGAAAATGGAGCTCGAACTGTTCGAAGCATCATTTGGGGATCATGCGTCGACTGGACGCTCGATGACCCGCTGACTGGTTAGCTTCTGAAGGAATTTCCATCACTGTCAGGACTCACACACTTTCATATTTCCTCTATAATTTATGTTTCTTTTTTAAAACACACATATTTATTTGATATATTTATTTATTTCCAAAAGTCTATTTTTACAGGTCTATAGAATATACGCTTAACAAGACAAGACAATTATCCTGAAAGTATTTTCATATAGGAGCTGACTTGACTCTGATCTTGCTTCATGCATGGTGCGTTGCTTGTTTTCTCATGTACCTCTCTCTCACACACACACACACACACACACACACACACACACACACACACACACACACACACACACTACAAATCAAGATCTTTCCAGAATGTTCTGGGGCTCATTCAGGAATTAAAGAAAGTTAAAATGATTTCAGATGGTTTGGTCTCTTCTTTCTGCAGGACCTGAAGGTCAGCGGTCAGAGGTGAAAGGTTATTGAATATCTGATTAGAGACAAAAAAGGAAGATGTTAAAAATAAGGAGGCGGGGTTTATACAGAGGTTTACTTTATGCTTAAGTGATTAGAATTGACGCTTTTTACAACGAACAAGGTTTCGAGATGATTTGTTTTGTTTTATCCCTCTGTTCTTTCACGCTCTTAATGGACAGGAAGTTCTACCAAACAAGAGAAAGAAAAAAAAAAGGTGTTTTTAGAACCAGTCCTTAGGTTCTAACCTAGATCTCTAAATACAAATTAAGAGTTTTATTGTGTGCCTGTTGTCGTTCTATTTATACACATGAATAGGATACAATTACAAGCTTTTTTTTTCTGGAAAGAGGCGGGGTCAGAGGTCAGGGTCAACCATTGTACAGCACTATTCAGCCGTTTTTTAGCGGGCTCTGAGAGGCCTAGCAGCGGTTCTCTGGCTGTCACTGGACTGTGACAGGCTTCATCACAGGAGAAAACTCTAATCCATACTCCAGGTTCCTCAAAGAACAGCTCCATCATCATCTCTAAGCATTTCCACACTGTCACAGCCAATGGCAATGAGGAGCAGAGTGGACAACATTCTGACCCCACCCCAGGCAGAACCTTTAGGCTTTCTCTGGGTGTCCAACAATAAAGGGTTCTATATGGAACCCTACAAGAAAGTGTCTAAAAGGTTGAACCTAGTATCAAAAGCTTAGAAACATTAATTATCACATCAGATGTTTAATAATTATTTCATAGATTAGTTTTTGCTTCAGAAAAAAGTTCTGGAATAATCTTAGACAGTTCTAACTGTAAACCATCCAAACAAGGAACATTTAAGAAACCAAACAAGCTAATACACACACACACACACACACACACACACCTTAGGGTTCTTCAAGAGTTCTGAGCTTGCTCTACATAAACTATATTGCCAAAAGTATTGGGACATCTGCCTTCACATGCACATGAATGTAATATGGAGTTGTCCCGCCCTTTGCAGCTATAACAGCTTCAACTCTTCTGGGAAGGCTTTCCACAAGGATTAGGAGTGTGTTTATGGGAATTTTTGACCGTTCCTCTAGAAGTGCATTTGTGAGGTCAGGCACTGATGTTGGGCGAGAAGGCCTGGCTCGCAGTCTCCGCTCTAATTCATCCCAAAGGTGTTCTATGGGGTTGAGGTCAGGTCTCTGTGCAGGCCGGTCAAGTTCCTCCACACCAAACTCCTCATCCATGTCTTTATGGAGCTTGCTTTGGTCACTGGTGTGCAGTCATGTTGGAACAGGAAGGGGTCATCCCCAAACTGTTCCCACAAAGTTGGGAGCATGAAATTGTCCAAAATGTCTTGGTATGCTGAAGCATTAAGAGTTCCTTTCACTGGAACTAAGGGGCCAAGCCCAACCCCTGAAAAACAACACCTGAATTCAATGATTTAGAGGGGTGCCCCAATACTTTTGGCATTATAATGTAGAATCAATGCTAAACATTTGAACCTTCTACGTTCTTAAAGTTCTAAGCCGTCTGATTGTTTTCCATTTTGTCCTTTCAAGAGGTTCCACATATAACCAAACAACTTGGTTCCAGTAGAACCTTCGAGAAGAATGCTCTAACCATAAACAAAGCAGAGAACGCTTAAGGAAACGTAAGAGTGTATATCTCTATCGATTACAGGCTACGAGCAGTCAGACAGTAAAAGCGATGATGTCATCAGCCCGAGTCGCGTGTCGTCTGAGTGTGTGACACACGCTGCAATTACATCCTGGCTGGCGGCCATCTTGTTTCTCTCGTCCCGTCACTCACTTCCTTTTTCTCATTCAGGGCTTTGTGAATCATCTCCTTTGATGACACTGAGTGCATGTCAGCACATCTGGCCCCGAGTGTGTGTGTGTGTGTGTGTGTGTGTGTGTGTGTGTGTGTGTGTGTGTGTGTGAGAGTGTGTGAGGAACTGAGGAGGAACTGATACTTTTAAATGACATAAGGGTGGGTAAGGTGAACACACACACACACACACACACACACTTATTATGCATTACACACACGCAATATAAATGGGATGGATGTGGGCTTTCAGCGTGTGTACTGGTGAATGAAAGGCGTTAGAGTACCTGCATGGAGGAAGGAGAGTAAACACACTTCCTTTAGAAGCTGCGTGATGATCGTAATGCTCTACATGGTCTAGCATGCGGGCGACAACATGTCACACACTTTCATCTGACGATGTTGCATAACACACACACTATGTGTTAGAACTTGGTGTGCGTGTGTCTTGTGTATCTGTGTGTGAGATTGGATCTTTCATGCTCTCTGTGTGTGTGTGTGTGTGTGTGTGTGTGTGTGTGTGTGTCCCAC
>JAUCMX010000029.1:14895172-14905172 GCA_033459395.1 Hemibagrus guttatus | reverse complement strand
GGAAGACTCAGGAGTGAAGATAATGGGAATGTAATAGTGTAGAAGTGGAGATGATGGAGAGATTACTCACTCTCTCTCTCTTTCAGTAACCGCCTCATCCTGCTCAGGGTGGTGGAGGTGTTGGTGGATCTGGAGGCTTCCCTGGGGTGAACATGTAAAGGTGGGCTAGTGGAAGTGACAGTGATGGAGAGGTGATTTAAATGTAATGAGGAAGTAGAAAACTCTAGAGAGTATAAAAAAAAATCGGTGTAGGTGGAAACTCGGGTGATTTGATGGGAGGACGAGTTTATCAAACATCTGTTTACTTTTATCCTTACATGCATAGTGGATATTTATAGTGATCTGGTCTATATGGTCTAAGATGTTTCAGTAACTTAGTCTAATTAAAGAAATGGGAGATACCAGGACCGCGGAGAAGGAGGGATGGTAGTTGCCCCAGTGTAGATCCACCTTGAGAAAGGATTTCTGAAGAAAGGGAAAGTAAATGGATCATAAGATATTCTCCAGTGGTGTTGGGGTGTTGGAGAGAATGAATCATACAGACAGGACGGGGGCAGGAGCAATAATGAAACAGGTATAAAGAGAAAGATTGAGTAGGGGGTGGGGTGTAGGAGGAGGAATATCAGAGCGATTAAGGGAAATTCCTGATGCCTTGAAGACCGAGATCTTAAAACAAACCCCACATCATGCTCTTAAAGTTCCTCTCTGAAACAGAAGGAGGATGTAGCCCGGAGTTATAATAACAACCGCCTTCTTTTATGCACCATATTTACTCCATCCGATATTCACAGGATTCCTATTTGAAATCATTAAAACTTAATTCCACGTGACACTCTGTTTATCAGGAGCTAGAGCCCCAGGGGTGTCCAGGCACATCCGTCATGGTCCACACCCACACACACAAACCAATAATCTCACACACAGCTGCCGAGTCAGCAGGACCCAGATATTGCTGAGTGTCCCTGAAGCGTCTCTCTGCCTGTCAGTCATTCCGGAAAAAGATGGCTAAACGCATCCGTCTTCCTGACAGATCTATGGGAGATGTGGCTGAGAAGAGATCAGGCTCAGTAACATGTATAGATTTATTGGTCCTGAAACACAGAGTGAATGCGCCATTTTGTGAGTTTTGACTTTTGTGCTGATGAGAACAACTGTTTGGAATTTTCTCTGTCAGCAAAACGTAAGCATTTTAGAAGAACTAAAATCAAATATTCTAGAGCTACCCCTGAGTGTTCGGCATTCTTACTGATATCTGCAAAACTATCAATTCATCATTAGCATAATGCTAATGTTACTAACTTCACAAGCAAAAAATAGGTTCCATACAGATATTCCAGGTAAAAAACAAATACAAAAGCTGTATTGAGGCCACAGAGTTGATTACTAGCCACCTGAATGGTACAAAGATTAATTAACCGATTTGAAAATAACATCTGTGGCAGAGGAGAGAACAACTGCCAAATAAAGAAGACTCTGGGGAAGGATCAGCCACGTGGTCTACAAACCCTCACCAGGAAGCTTCAAGGCAAGTGGAAAAGAGGATGACCACATGATATATGACTGGACTACTGCTGGAGCCAGCTGGAGAACCCTTGACTGGATCCAAATCAAGAAACAATAACAATATACCCTCAAAGACATACTATTGAGCCTTAAGTTGCAAACATCTACCTTAAATAGGGCATAAAACCTACATCATGTGGGATCTTCAACTACATGTTAAAAAAAGGCACACCCTTAAAGATACCACATTGGTTCATGAAATTAACCACATCATGAGACAATATTTGGTAAAGAAAATGGTCTGTTCTTGAAGACAGTTGCCAAGGGACACTGATGTTAAAAAAAGGATATTTTTCTGTTGTCTCTATAGGTACATCAGAGGTCCTCGGAGGGGACCATGGAGGTACAAGGTAAACTGAGGTACAAGGTCCATGGAAGTACAAGGTCCACGGAGGTACAAGGTACACGGAGGTACAAGGTACACAGACGTACATGGTACACGGAGGTACATGGTACACGGAGGTACATGGTATATGGAGGTAGAAGGTACACGAAGCTACAAGGTACACGGATCTATAAGGTACATGGAGGTACAAAGTCCATGGAGGTACAAAGTCCACTATATTAAAATAAAACATACAACAAATACACCCACATCAGTGACAGCACAGACTGAACGGTTCCATAGCCGTAATTCTCCATACATATACAGGTGACGCCCAACTTCCACTGCAGAGTAATGCCAAGATCAGACAAGGAGTCATTAACCAAACCACAAGTGTATCCTGAATTTGTCTGGAAGATCACTTACTTTGAGGCCTGTAACTAAAAGTACTGAAGATCCTTGAGTTATCAACACACTAACCCTGCACTACAGGTGACATCCTACCCAGCCATTTTCATCACTTTATTAGATTAATTTTTTTAAACTGATAGTTACACTTTACTTTCTTTGCCTTTATTGACCTGTACCACAAATGCAGTCTACAATAAACACTGTGTTCCTCTGTTACAAATTCCTATTAGTAAGAGAACAGATTTAGTTAAACTATTAACATCTCAGAGAAATCCATAGGATCTGATCAGGATTAACGGCTAAGAATTTTTTTTAATCAAGAAATTTTGCAAGCCTGTAAGTTAGTGTCTCATATATGCTAGGGAAGATACACTATATTACCAAAAGTTTTTGGGACACCCCTCCAAATCATTGAATTCAGGTGTTGTTTTTCAGGGGTTGGGCTCGGCCCCTTAGTTCCAGTGAAAGGAACTCTTAATGCTTCAGCATACCAAGACATTTTGGACAATTTCCTGCTCCCAACTTTGTGGGAACAGTTTGGGGATGACCCCTTCCTGTTCCAACATGACTGCACACCAGTGACCAAAGCAAGCTCCATAAAGACATGGATGAGCGAGTTTGGTGTGGAGGAACTTGACTGTCCTGCACAGAGTCCTGACCTCAACCCCATAGAACACCTTTGGGATGAATTAGAGCAGAGACTGCGATCCAGACCTTCTCGTACAACATCAGTGCCTGACCTCACAAATGTGCTTCTAGAGGAACGGTCAAAAATTCCCATAAACACACTCCTAAACCTTGTGGAAAGCCTTCCCAGAAGAGTTGAAGATGTTATAGCTGCAAAGGGTCGGGACAACTCCATATTACATTCATGTGCATGTAAAGGCAGACGTCCCAAAACTTTTTGGCAACATAGTGTATGTTTTATGGAGGAGTTAGCTTGAATGACATTGCTAGCTAGTTGAAGCTAGCTAATGTTGAGATTCCTGACATCATTGCTGAATTGTTGCTTCTGCACCCAGTAATCTGAGACTCTGAGAAGATATCATCTTACTTGTTACATGATAGGGAAAGATTTCTAGTCCCGAGAACCAAAATTGTGTGTGTAACATTGAAGTTTAGATTAGCTAATACATGACAGGATGTATGTAAACTTCTTCCAGAACGTGTTCACTAGTCCAGAGCTGTTGGTGACCCAGGACTAGATGCCAAAATGGTCTTTTTTCATTCAGTCTCCTCTTTCTGTAGCCCCTTCATCTTTCCAAAAAAGGGGGGACCCCAGAGGAAACCCTGTGAAAGAGTGAAAGAGAAAATGCAGGACGAGGGAAGCCCAGATTGTGATGTACGCTGATACCTTCTTTTGTGAGGTATCAGAGACAGAAGGGGACAATGCTGGGTTTATCAGCCCAACAAAAGCCCTCTTTAGCGGGGTGAGGGAGGCTGAGAAGCCCTGGCAGATGGAGACCAAGGGGCCCAGGTATCATGTAGGCATTCGGGAAGAAGCTTTTAGAGGTTTTTAGCGCGACGCTCACCTCCATCCGCTTGCAAAGGATGAGAAGAACAGATAAGAGAGGCAGGTAACTTCAGATGAGGCTAATGCAGCCACTTCAGAGAGATCAGAAGAGCAGATTAGCGCAAAATATGAATGAAAGAGACAGATGGGGGTTTGCGAGGGACTTTGTCCACCTGGATATATAAACATAAATATGCCAACATACACATTAAAGAAAAATGACATCTTAATGTACAGCTGGAAATTTTCATTCTGTCCAAAACATTCTATCCAAACTGGACCTGAATCACCCGCACCGCAATTCTTCCTCAAAAAAAATCTAATACCATCTATTTTATGCTAATCATGTACATTTTATGTGTGTAAAGTTGTGCATACGCTGTACACTTAAATTGTGAATCACGCTTTATTTATAAAGTTGTCTTACATGTTTTCAGGCAAACTGAAGTAAAACTCCTGCTACATTTACACACGTTTAATTGATTTTCTTCGTATGAGCTTCTTGATAAGTTCAGTTGATATAGATTTAGCCATGCCTACAAAACACCATAAAAGGCAATGGTTACCAAAACTGAAAACAACAAAACTATCTTTATTCTTCCTGATGGATACGATGCGATTTTGATCGATCTGATAGTCCACGATATCTCTGAATAGTTTGTTTTGATTCAGTAAAGTTTACACACACAGAGAATACGAACAATTTTCCAGGATTTTTGTGAGACATGCTTGTTTGTTTGTTTTTTTGTTTTTTTGCAAGAATGCTCATGCAAATGATTTCCATTCTTACAGACAGAGTGTGTGTAAGACAGACCAAAAAAAGGATCATGAGTAATCCTTCCTCAGACACAACACTACTGCACGCACACACACACACACACACACACACACACACACACACACACACACACACACACACACACACACACACACACAGTGGAACTGCTGGTGGAGTTTGGTAAATTTTGTTGTGTGTACCTGTCTGTGTGTGTGTGAGAAGGTGGCTGATGTCACCACATCAAAGACAGGGAGAAGCGCACAAGCAGCTGCACTGTGTGCTTTCAAAGAATCAAAACAGACCACGATGCCCACCTACCTAGCGACACAAGACATATCTCTCTCTCTCTCTCTCTCTCTCTCACACACACACACACACACACACACACACACACACACACACACACACACACACACTGGTTTCATCCTTTACTATCTGTTGAAAAGCCCCACAGCTCTCACCATGAGCCACTTTGATGGCAGACACAATCTACTGATGTAAATCACTGTCTGCCACACACACACACACACACACACACACACACACATTGTTGCCCACCCTAGTGGACATCGTAGTGAACAGCAGGTGAGATTATTGTGTTGTGGTTAAAGTTTACATCAGAAATGAAAATCTATTATAGATTTTTATTCGTATATATATTATTTAAAAAATAAATAGATAGATAGATAGATAGATAGATAGATAGATAGATAGATAGATAGATAGATAGATCATCCTTCACTGCACTATCAATTTGAAAAAGTTTCCAAAATCTCATAAGCCACAGCAACAGTACAGTAGGAGACTTATTTTAGCCCATTAATACGTGTGTGTGTGTGTGTTTGTGTGTGTGTGTGTGTGAAAGAGAGAGAGAGAGAGAGAGAGAGAGTTGTATTTTCTCAAGTTTTAGTCCAAATACAGTAATATGTAAAGCAATAAATGCATGCACTTGAAAAGGTCCTGAAAAGTCTGTAAAAGATTCGGTCCTCATAATACAGTAATATTTGTTTGTGTGTGTGTGTGTGTGTGTGTATGTGTGTGTGTGTATGTGTGTGTGTGTGTATGTGTGTGTGTGGAGAGCTTCAGTGGATTGTAATTGCAGTTCAGTTCGGAGTCTTGGTGTATGGATATGTTTTTATATCTTTCTGGGGACCTTGTGTGGATATGAGGCTGGTCACCACAAGGAAAACAATTTTAACAAACAATCAATCAATCAATCAATCAATCAATCAATCAATCAAAGGTTTCCTTATGGTTAATAAAGGTAGGGTTAGCATAGCTTTAAAAGTGTAGCATAAAATTAATAAGCTACATTAATGTCTATGGGAAAATGGTACAAACATGAATGTGTGTGTGTGTGTGTGTGTGTGTGTGTGTGTGTGTGTGTGTGTGTGTGTGTAGATATATTTACTCCTTTGTGAGGACCAAACAATGATTGGACAGTATCAGATGTCAGAAGACATGGTGGACCAGTCTGTTAACAGTAAATAATCTGCTGTTTGTTTAGAATGAGTTAAAATGTCAACTAGCATGCTTAACAAGCCCCTACCTATGCTAGTTATGCTGAGCTAGCTGTGTATCTAGCTTGAGTCAGTGAGTGAACAGTAATGAAAAGTAATGAAAAGCTGTGAACCAGACAATTAGCTAGCTTGTAAGTGTGAGCTGACTAGCGAAATATTCTATGAAGAAGGCAGCTGCTAAAGTATCTGATACAGTCCAACACCTTCTGCCCTCCTCATGCTACGTCCTCATTAGCGGAGTGTGTGAGTCCTTGTTAGGGTTTGTGCCTCATTTCCTGCACCTCCTGTTAGCATTGTGCGCTAAGGGCGAGACTTTCAAGTTCCTCTCGTCCATCATGGCTCCCCAAAGAGCTATTAGTGGGTGGAGCCCTTTATCATAGAGTCTGGGAAACACTCTCTCTTTTTTAAACACACACACACAGACACACACACACACACACACACACACCACACACAAATATAAAAAATTAGGGGTGTGTGTGTGTGTGTGAGTATTAGGACTATTTCAGGAAGTTCCCACATGTGAGGTCAGGAAGTTAAGTTTATTCAAACAGGAAGTGTGTTTGTTTGACCCAACCTTATGATTGATGATTATGACTATAAGGTCATCAGACGGATAGAAAAAGATTAGCTGTCGCTAATTCGTTAGCTACCATAGATAATACAATATACACTGTAAAAAAACAATTGTTTTAAATCTTCTGTAAGCTAATCAGCTACTAACCATGAGACTTTAGATAAATAGTAAGCTAGCTAACAGCTAAATACGACATGAATACGTTGTGAAGCAGCTGATCAGTGATTTAGCTAGCAATTAGCATGACAACAAGACACGAACAGATGAATAATTCTACATTCTGGTGCTTCTTTTGTCTTTGTAAAAAAGATCACACCTGATCGTCTGACTGTTGTGGTTTCTTGTTAGCGGTGTTAGCGGCGGATGCTAATTAGAGAGTAATTTTAACAAAACAAAGCAAACGGAACATTCCAGCACATCTGAGGTAAATGTGAACGATCTCTGTGGATTTTTCTCGCTGTTGGGGCCACTGGGTCGCTCTTCTGTCACCTTCTGGAATACGAGGATAAATAGCTGAGAGAGAGAGAGAGAGAGAGAGAGAGAGAGAGAGAGAGAGAGAGAGAGAGAACGTGAGACAAGTCTACTTTTAGTAATCATGATAAATGTGTCTGTCCCTGCCAATAAAAACACCCTGGAACAAGCTGTGTTTGTGTGTGTGTGAGTGTTTGTGTTTGTGTGTGTGTGTGTGTGTGTGTGTGTGGTTGTGTTGAGGTCATACCTCTCTGCAGTGCTCATTGTTCTGCCAATTAGCAAATAAAATAAATGACTGCAAGAGAAACTGCACACATTGACCCTCAAACACACACACACACACACACACACACACACACACACACACACACACACACACACACACACACACAAGGTACTAGTAGCCTCCTTCACTGAGAAAGATCTCCTCTCCTCTCCTCTAAAGTCAGTCTGCTAATGAACACACCCCCACAGCGCCATCTGCTGGCCAACATTAGTAAATAGCACGAATTCTTATGTTCAGATATGGCAACGGACAAAGCTCAGAAAATATTAACACATTTGTCTGTGTGTGTGTGTGTGTGTGTGTGTGTGTGTGTGTGTGTGTGTGTCCACACTTCATGGCCACACTGCTCCCTATTTGTGTATGAATTCTGGCCATCTGGAACAAAAGGTCAGAGGTCACTGGATATTTATTCATTCATTTATTTATTCCTTTGTTTATTTCTTTCTTTTCCTGCGTGTAATAAAATACTCCACTTTACACTTCCTCTGCTGGATAAAGAAATGAAGTCCAGCTTTCTCACAACACTGAAAGATAAAAAGGAAAAATAATAAAGTGACCAGAGGGTGAGTTAATAAACACAGCAGAGAGAGAGAGAGAGAGAGAGAGGGAGAGGGAGAGGGAGAGGGAGGAGGGAGAGAGAGATGAGAGAGAGAGGGAGAGGGGAGAGGGAGAGAGAGAGAGAGAGAGAGAGAGAGAGAGAGAGAGAGAGAGAGGACAGGGAGAGAGAGAGGGAGACAGAGAGAGAGAGAGAGAGAGAGAGAGGACAGGGAGAGAGAGAGAGAGAGTGAATAAAAGCATGAAGAACAGTTTCTCTCTGTGAACAGAACGGACAGTCATGTACAACATCAGGGTTTTAAAACAGAGATAAAAGAGTTCACAGAGATAATACCATGTAAAATCCTCCATTGGAGGTCGGCAGCTCTTTTGGTTAACGGTGGTTTATACAGTGCGTCCACTCTGGTTTAATATCACCATTAAAACCCAGAACACTTCTCCATGGGGTGTCTACCCTCCCACTCAGCTTCTTCTTATTTAAAACCTTAACACGCGCTCTGTAGAGAAGCTTCCCCGACACTGACCCAAAGTCCATCTCCCCTTCGCTCTGGCACTCCAGGAGCGGACCTTCCAACCCGTCAAGGTCGGGAGCAATGTCCAGCTGGGGAAAAGGTCCTTCTTCTGCAGGGTTGGTTTCAGTAATCTGATAGTCCATCAGCTGAACACACTCCTTTGATGTTAAGACCTCCAGCGATGTAAGAGCTGATTGACAACATGCAGGGACCTTAGTCCCAAACGTGCTGCCAGGTCCCCTGCCCGTGACAGGTCAGTCACCGCGATGTTCACCAGCTCCCGGAGTGTCATGACCCTTGAGGAGATGAGAGCTCTGGACAGTGCAGGGGCGGTCACACCAGAGATGTCCAGATGTCCGCCGTGAATCAGGGGCTCATCTAGTAGCCAGTGCAGCATTCCACAGCCCTTGTTTCGTTTTCTAAAACAGTTCCAGATTTTTAAAAAAGTCCACGGTAAAAACTTGGTAATCCAGAAACGTCCAGCATTTTGGTATCCATTAAAAACAAAGTTTGGTCTAGTCCCAGTCCTCCGACCTTGTGTAAAAGTCCATGGGCTACTGGTCTCCATATTAAGTCTTTGGGACCAGTGAGGAGTCTCTGGAGGAACTGGAGGCAGAAAGCTGCAGTTCTGCTGGCTAACTGGACCAGCCCCTGTCCCCCTTCTTCTTTGGGCAGGTGCAGGACGCTCTGAGGAATCCAGTGTAGACCATCCCAGAAGAAGTCCACCAGCAGGGCCTGGATGCTTGCCAGCAGGTTTGGCAGCGGATCCACACATGCCAGCTTGTGCCAGAGGGACGACACGGCTAGGTTGTTGATGACCAGTGGTTCGCCCCCTGTCGGACATCCTTGGGACCAGCCGCTTCCACCTGCTTCAGTCTGCCTTTCACATGCTCTACAGTGCCTTCCCAGTTTTTTGTTTAAAAACTCATTATTCCCCAGGTAGACACCCAAGTACTTAAAACCATCTTTTTTCCACCACTAGACCCCCTGGTAGTGTAGGTCGCTCTCCTCCCCACTCCCCACTAAAATTGCTTCACTATTTCGCCCAGTTGACTTTTGCAGAGATAAAACCTGAAAGTCCATTTAAAATGTCAGTTAAAACATTCAAGTCTTTCTGTGAGTCTATCATTACTACCAGGTCATCTGCATACGCTGACAGACAGATAGAGGCATTAGTGTGTGGAACTTTAAAACCAGAAAGATGACTTCTGAGTTTATTTAAAAGAGGTTCAATCGCTAATGTGTAGAGCATACCTGACAAAGCACAGCCCTGCCTGATACTTCTCAACACTTTAAAAGGAGCACATAAACCACCATTAACCTTCAGTACACTCTCAATTTCACAGTACAACACCCTGATCATGCCTATAAAACCTGGGTTGAACCCGAAGGTTTCCAGCACCTTCACAAATATTCATGCTCAACCCGGTCAAAAGCCTTTTCCTGATCTAGGAAAATCAGACCAGTCTGTAAGCCCAATAGCCTGGAG
>JAUCMX010000029.1:14882672-14885172 GCA_033459395.1 Hemibagrus guttatus | reverse complement strand
TGTACTTTACGGGTCTGTATTTTATGGGTCTGTACTTTACAAGTCTGTACTTTATGGGTCTGTACTTTATGGGTCTGTACTTTACAATTCTGTACGTTAGGGGTCTGTACTTTACAGGACTGTACATTACAGGTCTGTACTTTACAGGACTGTACATTATGGGTCTGTACTTTACCAGTCTATACTTTAGGGGTCTGTATTTTATGGGTCTGTATTTCACGGGTCTGTACTTTACAAGTCTGTACATTATGGGTCTGTACATTATGAGTCAGTACTTTATGGGTCAGTACTTTATCTTTACTTTACAAGTCTGTAAATTAGGGGTCTGTACTTTACGGGTCTGTACTTTACAGACTGTACTTTGTAGGTCTGTACTTTACAAATCTGTACTTTGTAGGTCTGTACTTTATGGGTCTGTACTTTATGGGTCTGTACTTTACGACTCTGTACTTTATGGGTTTGTACTTTACAGGTCTCAACTTTATGGGTCTGTACTTTATGGGTCTGTACCTACAGGACTGTACTTTATGGGTCTGAACTTTGTAGGTCTCTACTTTACGGGTCTGTACTTCATGGGTCTGTACTTTACAAGTCTTTACTTTATGGGTTTGTACTTTACAGGTCTGTACTTTGTGGGTGTGTACTTTACAGGTCTGTACTTTATGGGTCTGTACTTTACAGAATTGTACATTATAGGTCTGTACTTTACGGGTCTGTACGTTGTAGGTCTTTACGGGTCTGTGCTTTACGGGTCAGTACTTTATGAATCTTTACTTTACAAGTCTGTACATTATATGTCTGTACTTTACAGGTCTGTGCTTTACAGGTCTGTACTTTATGGGTCTGTACTTTACGGGTCTGTACTTTGTAGGTTTTTACTTTACGGGTCTGTACTTTACAGGTCTGTACTTTGTAGGTTTTTACTTTACGGGTCTGTGCTTTACGTTTCTGTACTTTACGGGTCTGTACTTTATGTGTCTGTGCTTTATGGGTCTGTACTTTACGGGTCTGTACTTTACGGGACTGTACATTATGGGTCTGTACTTTATGGATCTGTACTTTGTAATTCTTTATTTTACAGATCTGTACTTTACGGGTCTGTACTTCACGGGTATGTACATTATGGGTCTGTACTTTACAGGTCTCTACTTTGTAGGTCTTTACTTTACTGGTCTGTGCTTTAGGGGTCTGTATTTTACGGGTTTGCACTTTAAGTGTCTGTATTTTAAGGGTCTGTACTTTATGGGTCTGTACTTTACGAATCTGTACTTAGGGGTCTGTACTTTACGGGCCTGTACTTTATGGGTCAATACTTTATGAACCTTTACTTTACAAGTTTGTACATTATGGGTCTGTACTTTATCGATCTGTACTTTATGGGTCAATACTTTATGAATTTTTACTTTACAAGTCTGTACATTATGGGTCAGTACTTTACGGGTCTGTGCTTTGTGGGTCAGTATTTTATGAATCTTTACTTTACAAGTCTGTACATTATGTGTCTGTACTTTATGGGTCTGTACCTTACGGGACTGTACATTATGGGTCTATACTTTACGGATCTGTACTTTGTAGGTCTGTACTTTGCGGGTCTGTAATTATGGGTCTGTACTTTATGGGTCAGTACTTTACGGGTCTGTGCTTTACGGGTCAGTACTTTATGAATCTTTACTTTACAAGTCTGTACATTATGTGTCTGTACTTTACGGGACTGTACATTATGGGTCTACACTTTACGGATCTGTACTTTGTAAGTCTTGACTTTACGGGTCTGTGCTTTACGGGTCTGTACTTTACGGGTCTGTGCTTCACGGGTACTGTACATTATGGGTCTGTATTTTGTAGGTCTGTACTTTACGGGTCTGTACTTTGTAGGTTTTTAAATTTTACAGGTCTGTGCTTTACGGGTCTGTTTTTTACGGGTCTGTACTTTGTAGGTCTTTAATTTACAGGTCTGTGCTTTACGGGTCTGTATTTTACGGGTTTGTACTTTAAGGGTCTGTACTTTACGAATCTGTACTTTAGGGGTCTGTCCTTTACGGGCCTGTACTTTATGGGTCAGTACTTTATGAACCTTTACTTTACAAGTCTGTACATTATGGGTCTGTACTTTATGGATCTGTACTTTATGGGTTAGTACTTTATAAATCTTTACTTTACAAGTCTGTACATTATGTGTCTGTACTTTACGGGTCTGTACTTTACGGGACTGTACATTATTGGTCTGTACTTCACGGGTCAGCACTTTACGGGTCTGTATTTTATGGGACTGTACAGTATGGGTCTGTACTTTATGGATCTGTACTTTGCGGGTCTGTACATTATGGGTCTGTACTTTATGGGTCAGTACTTTACGGGTCTGTGCTTTACGGGTCAGTACTTTATGAATCTTACTTTACAAGTCTGTACATTATGTGTCTTTACTTTACGGGACTTACATTATGGGTCTACACTTTACGGATCTGTACTTTGTAAGTCTTGACTTTACGGGTCTGTGCTT
>JAUCMX010000029.1:14849032-14882172 GCA_033459395.1 Hemibagrus guttatus | reverse complement strand
AGAGAGAGAGAGAGAGAAATAGATAGATGAAGAAATGAATGGATGTATAAACAGATAGATAGATAGATAGATAGATAGATAGATGAAGAAATGAATGGATGTATAAACAGATAGATAGATAGATAGAGAGAGAGAGAGAGAGAGAGAGAAATAGATAGATGAAGAAATGAATGGATGTATAAACAGATAGATAGATAGATAGATAGATAGATAGATAGATAGATAGATAGATAGATAGATAGGTAAAAGCACTTAGCCGGTTTGCTAGCTGTAGCTTTCAGTGTATAAAATAATCTGGTGTTGTTATGGGACGTGGCGCTAATAATAGACTCAATTAAAAAAAACAACAAAGAAAGAAGTGTGGAGAATTTTTCTGTCATGAGAGGCGTGTTACAGAAGGAGTCTCCAGTTTCTAGCTTTCTGTTTCTTTCGTTTTTTTTATAAGAGGCTGTTTGAACGTAAAAGGTAACTAGAAACGGATAAAAAGTTTGATCCGTCATTTAATCCGTTCAGAAATAAACGTCATTGTGGAACGTCTGTGATGTGAGAGGAATGACAGAGTGCTGAAGGGACAGCGGCAGCAGCACTAACTCAGCTTCCTGTGCTGGATTGTTTCCCCGCAGCAGCAGCACACGCAGTGTGTTATTCCAGCAGGACTGAGGTGAATCCAGGAGCCGAGGAAAAAGCAGGAAAGGTGAGAAAATTCCCAAGGAGATGGGATGAAAAGTGTCCAGGATTAAAGGCACACAGCTCCTTTTTTGACACACCTTTAAACAAGAAAGTGAAAGTTTTGGAACTTTCGCTTCAGTCAGCACTTCCTTCACGTTGGCTTGTGAAGCAGCGTTAAAGCGGAGCACTTTATCCGTAAAAGGTTCGTCTCTGGGCTCCGGGACGAGGCGCGGATACGAGGCGGAGACGAGCGTCTGGGCTCAGGGATTGGCGTCGTCGTTAGCGGTTTGTTTATGATGCAAAGATCGATGATGATGTCTGAATAATTCATAACAGCATCCTGCACCGCGATGTCAGCGTGCGAGAGGTGTGAGACTCGGGGGGAGGAAATCGGGACATCGCAACCGGAGCACACCGGCAAATCAATCTCCGATTGTTCACAAACAACAGAAGAGACACGACGGACCTTTTTAACGATTTCTACTGCATTAGCCTTTGCGGCTTCGTCTTAATTGTCATTCCGTGGAGCGCGGCGCTCGTTTGTGGTATTTTTTTATTTTTTTTTCCTTTCGACAGTTTCAGATTTAATGGATGAGACGAGCGCTCGCTCCGCTCTGCTCTCTGAGGAAGACGAGTGGGTTAGAGATGTGCGCCAGACGTGGCTTTTTTCTGCATTTATTCTATTTTAAAGCGAAGTTCCCCTGTGGAGAAGTTAAAGATTGGAGTTATTAAGCTCTTATGATTAATGGCGGCGGTGTTGGGAATGCGCATGATATTCGCCTCGTAGAATTTTAAGTCATTTTGGAAAACTTTGCGGGGTTCAAAAGCACTCAGCTTTGTTCCCTTTCAGGCAACTGAAACTCACGCCTTGATGAACTGTTGTTAATAAATCGTTGTGGAACGACTTTCTCCGTCTCGGCTCGTGAATATTCATAAGCGCTCCACGTTGTGGAATGTAGTAGCGGCTAAATGAACTTGAAACAAAAGTGCAAGAGAAAAAAGTGAAGGACTGATCCTCGTTATCGACAGCATCCAGAGTCAAAGGAGGTAGAGTGAGTGTAGAGGACAGTGAGGTAGAGTGAGTGTAGAGACAGTGATGTAGAGTGAGTGTAGGGTCACTGAGGTAGAGTGTGTTTAGAGACAGTGACGTAGAGTGTGTTTAGAGTGAGTGAGGTAGAGTGAGTGTAGAGTCAGTGAGGTAGAGTGAGTGTAGAGACAGTGAGGTAGAGTGAGTGTAAAGACCGTGAGGTAGAGTGAGTGTAGAGACAGTGAGGTAGAGTGAGTGTAGGGTCACTGAGGTAGAGTGTGTTTAGAGACAGTGAGGTAGAGTGTGTTTAGAGTGAGTGAGGTAGAGTGAGTGTAGAGTCAGTGAGGTAGAGTGAGTGTAGAGACAGTGAGGTAGAGTGAGTGTAGAGTCAGTGAGGTAGAGTGAGTATAGAGTGAGTGAGGTAGAGTGAGTGTAGAGACAGTGAGGTAGAGTGAGTATAGAGTGAGTGAGGTAGAGTGAGTGTAGAGTCAGTGAGGTAGAGTGAGTGTAGAGACAGTGAGGTAGAGTGAGTGTAGAGACAGTGAGGTAGAGTGAGTATAGAGTGAGTGAGGTAGAGTGAGTGTAGAGACAGTGAGGTAGAGTGAGTGTAGAGACAGTGAGGTAGAGTGAGTGTAGAGACAGTGAGGTAGAGTGAGTGTAGAGACAGTGAGGTAGAGTGAGTATAGAGTGAGTGAGGTAGAGTGAGTGTAGAGACAGTGAGGTAGAGTGAGTATAGAGTGAGTGAGGTAGAGTGAGTGTAGAGACAGTGAGGTAGAGTGAGTATAGAGTGAGTGAGGTAGAGTGAGTGTAGAGTCAGTGAGGTAGAGTGAGTATAGAGTGAGTGAGGTAGAGTGAGTGTAGAGACAGTGAGGTAGAGTGAGTATAGGGTCAGTTGAGGTGTGTGTTAGTGTTGAGGTGTGTGTTAGTGTTGAGGTGTGTAGTGAGGTGTGTGGTAGTGTTGAGGTGTGTGGTGAGGTATGTGTTATTGTTGAGGTGTGTGTTAGTGTTGAGGTGTGTGTTAGTGTTGAGGTGTGTGGTGAGGTGTGTGTTAGTGTTGAGGTGTGTGTTAGTGTTGAGGTGTGTGTTAGTGTTGAGGTGTGTGGTGAGGTGTGTGGTGAGGTGTGTGTTAGTGTTGAGGTGTGTGGTGAGGTGTGTGTTAGTGTTGAGGTGTGTGGTGAGGTGTGTGTTAGTGTTGAGGTGTGTGGTGAGGTGTGTGTTAGTGTTGAGGTGTGTGTTGAGGTGTGTGTTAGTGTTGAGGTGTGTGGTGAGGTGTGTGTTAGTGTTGAGGTGTGTGGTGAGGTGTGTGTTAGTGTTGAGGTGTGTGGTGAGGTGTGTGTTAGTGTTGAGGTGTGTGCTGAGGTGTGTGTTAGTGTTGAGGTGTGTGGTGAGGTGTGTGTTAGTGTTGAGGTGTGTGGTGAGGTGTGTGTTAGTGTTGAGGTGTGTGCTGAGGTGTGTGTTAGTGTTGAGGTGTATGGTGAGGTGTGTGTTAGTGTTGAGGTGTATGGTGAGGTGTGTGTTAGTGTTGAGGTGTGTGGTGAGGTGTGTGGTGAGGTGTGTGGTGAGGTGTGTGTTAGTGTTGAGGTGTGTGGTGAGGTGTGTGGTGAGGTGTGTGGTGAGGTGTGTGTTAGTGTTGAGGTGTGTGGTGAGGTGTGTGGTGAGGTGTGTGTGAGTGTTGAGGTGTGTGTGAGTGTTGGGGTGGTTGGGGTAGCTCAAGTTGTTAAGGCTCTGGGTCGTTGACTGGAAGATCAGGGATTCAAGCCCTAGCACCGCCAAGCTGCCACCATTGGGCCCTTGAGCAAGGCCCCCAACCCACCCCGCTCAAGGGGCACTGTATCATGGCTGTTTTTTTTGTCTCTAAGTGGGATTTATGATATCCTGTCTAAGCCACGCCCCTTTATAATTTGACCAATTATCTCTTACTGACTCCTAATCATCATTAATCTGCTGAGATTTATGAAGATAATATTTCATTTCTTTATTAGTTAAATCCCTATTTTTCTATTTTCTTTTTTATTTCCTTTCCGTATTTAAGACACAATATCGTTATCTTGATTGGACACACACACACACACACACACACACACACACACACGCACACACACACACGCACACACACAAACACACAAACACACACAGCAGATTTCCTCCTATCAGTGGTGTAGGTGCAGATGGAGTGTGAGGCAGATCTACACCGTGGTGTTTTTTCAGGAGCAGATGGCCCGATGTTCCCCGGCGCCACATCAACACTAAACTCCACACAGACACATAGGAGAGAAAAAAGTTTCACCCAAGCAGTTATTACAAGTCAGCGACTCGCCCCGAGACCCAGAGAGAGCTAACCTAGAATTCACATACAAAACTTTATTTATACGCCATGCGGGACGAGCACGAGACACCGGCTCCCTAAACTCTGCAGGAAAAAAAAGATTTCTGAACAACCTGAACATCCTGAACATCCTTAACATCCTGAACATCCTGAACATCCTGAACATCCTGCTCATCCTGAACATCCTGAACATCCTTAACATCCTGAACATCCTGAACATCCTGAACATCCTGCTCATCCTGAACATCCTGAACAACCTGAACATCCTGAACATCCTGAACATCCTTAACATCCTGAACATCCTGAACATCCTGCTCATCCTGAACATCCTGAACATCCTTAACATCCTGAACATCCTGAACATCCTGCTCATCCTGAACATCCTGCTCATCCTGAACAACCTGAACATCCTTAAGATCCTGAACATCCTTAACATCCTTAACATCCTGCTCATCCTGAACATCCTGCTCATCCTGAACATCCTGAACATCCTGCTCATCCTGAACATCCTTAACATCCTGCTCATCCTGAACATCCTGAACATCCTGCTCATCCTGAACATCCTTAACATCCTGCTCATCCTGAACATCCTTAACATCCTGCTCATCCTGAACATCCTGCTCATCCTGAACATCCTGAACATCCTGCTCATCCTGAACATCCTGAACATCCTGCTCATCCTGAACATCCTGCTCATCCTGAACATCCTGCTCATTCTGAGCATCCTGCTCATCCTGAACATCCTGAACATCCTGAACATCCTGCTCACCCTGAACATCCTGAACATCCTGCTCATCCTGAACATCCTGCTCATCCTGAACACCCTGCTCATCCTGCTCATCCTGAACACCCTGCTCATCCTGAACATCCTGCTCATCCTGAACATCCTGCTCATCCTGCTCATCCTGAACATCCTGCTCATCCTGAACACCCTGCTCACCCTGAACATCCTGCTCATCCTGCTCATCCTGCTCATCCTGAACATCCTGCTCATCCTGCACATCCTGCTCATCCTCAACACCCTGAACATCCTACTCATCCTGAACATCCTACTCATCCTGAACATCTTTAACATCCTGTGGACCCTGAATATCCTGAACATCCTTAACATCCTCCTCATCCTGAATATCCTGCTCATCCTGAACGTCCTGCTCATCCTTAACACATCCTTAACACCCTGAACATCCTGCTCTCCCTGAACATCATGCTCTCCCTGAACCATCATGCTCATCCTGAACATCCTGCGGACCCTGAATATCCTGAACATCCTGCTCATCCTGAACATCCTGCTCATCCTGAATGTCCTGAACATCCTGCAAATTTTTTATATATTTCTATAATATAGAAAAATATAGAAAATATAGAAATATGAAATATAGGTAAATATAAATAGGGTACTCATGTACAGGAGGCATATACATGTGCAAAATGTGCAGCTCAGGAGCAAGGTATGAGGTGTGGTTCAATGAAATGAGGTGTAACAGTATTGCACTTATACATACATGTATATATAGATTATTGTATTGCACTGGGGGAGATGGCAGACAGATTCATTATTCAGGAGATGAATGGCTTGAGGGAAGAAGCTGTTCTTGTGTCTGGATGTCCTGGTGTTTACTGCTCTGTAGCGCCGACCGGAGGGTAAAAGTTCAAAGAGGGGGTGGGCCGGGTGTGTGGGGTCCAGAGTGATTCTACCTGCACGTTTCTTCATTCTGGATGTGTAAAGTTCTTGGAGAGTGGGCAGGTGGGCTCCAATAATCCTCTCAGCAGTCCTGACTATCCATTGTAGTCTTCTAATATCTGATTTGGTGGCTGAGCCGAACCAGACAGTAATAGACGTACATAGGACAGACTCAATGACAGTTGAGTAGAACTGTGTTAACAGCTCCTGTGGCAGGTTGTACTTCCTCAGCTGTCGAAGAAAGAACAGCCTCTGCTGGGCTTTTTGGACAATGGAGTCAATGTGTCTTTCCCACCTCAGGTCCTGGGAGATGGTGGAGCCCAGGAATCTGAATGACTCCACAGTAGCCACAGTGCTGTCCATGATGGTGAGGGGGGGTAATGCTGGAGGGTTCCTCCTGAAGTCCACTACCATCTCTACTGTTTTGAGCGTGTTCAGCTCGAGGTTGTTGAGACTGCACTAGACAGCTAACTGTTCAACCTCCTGTCTATACACAGACTCGTCACCGCCGCTGATGAGGCCAATGACCATAGTGTCGTCTGCAAACATAAGAAGCTTGACAGAGGGGTCTGTAGGAGTGCAGTCATTCGTGTACAGTGAGAAGAGTAGTGGGGATAACACACATCCCTGAGGAGTGCCAGTGCTGATGGTGAGGGAACCAGATGTAAGCTTCCCAAACCTCACTTGCTGTTGCCTGTCTGTCAGGAAGTTTGTAATCCACTGACAGATAGGGGTGGGCACAGAAATCTCCATCAGTTTGGTCTGGAGAAGATCAGGGATGATGGTGTTGAAGGCTGAGCTGAAGTCTACAAACAGGATCCTTGCATAATTTCCTGGTCTGTCGAGGTGTTGCAGAATATAGTGCATTCCCATATTGACTGCATCATCCACAGACCTGTTTGCTCGATAAGCAAACTGATGGGGGTTTAACAGGGGTCCAGTGATGTCCTTCAGGTAGGCCAGAACCAATCTCTCAAATGACTTCATGACCACTGATGTGAGGGCGACAGGTCTGTAGTCGTTGAGTCCTAAGATTTTGGGTTTTTTGGGAACCGGTATGATAGTGGAGCGTTTGAAGCAGTGGGGGACTTCGAACTGCACCAGTAATCTGTTGAAGATCTGTGTGAAGATGGGGGCCAGCTGGTCAGTGCAGACTTTCAGACAGGCAGGTGAGACACCGTCTGGGCCTGGAGCTTTCCTTGTCCTAAACATCCTGAACACTACTGCTCATCTTGAACATCTTGAACATCCTGCTCCCCCTGAACATCCTGCTCCCCCTGAACATCCTGCTCATCCTGAACATCCTGCTGACCCTGAACATCCTGCTCATCCTGAACATCCTGCTGACCCTAAACATCCTGCTCATCCTGAACATCCTGCTCATCCTGCTGACCCTGAACATCCTGCTCATCCTGAACATCCTGCTGACCCTGAACATCCTGCTCATCCCGACCATCCTGCTCATCCCGAACATCCTGAAAATCAAGCTTTGTGCTTTTATTCAGAAACCTTAAAGTCACACTTTAGGAAAACGCAATTTAAACACGACTAACGCAAATATTCCGTCATTCAATAACGAGGAATTTCTCACGAAGTGAAAAAGCATCGCTGGGAGTCGGTTATTGATCCGGATGAAAATCCTGCTGTGCTAAAAGCTCTCGTAAGGTTTTAGCAGCTCTAATTTAATCTGCGCTCTACGACTTTGTAGCTACGCTTTAATTTCCGACGCCAGCGAGAATTCTGATGCCACTCCTAAATTACGGACAATAAAAGTCACCGGCGTTCCGGGGGGAGTTTCTGTAAAAGGGGAACGCGGCACTAGAAGGAGAATTACGCTCGGGAAGCCTTTTATCCCCTTATTTATAGCATATTAATTAAAAGACTCGGATTCAATTGTTTTATTGACCGGATCGCCGACACACAAACTCCTCTGGGACAAGGACAAAGAAATGAGAACGGGAGTTATTGTGTGTGTGTGTATATGTGTGTGTTGTTAAACTTTGTCACTGCTGACAAACGTTTAAAGTGTTGTTCAATATTTACACGATTGTATGCGCTGGCAGTTTTGCTTGAAATAAAAGTTTATTTTCTGTTGGGTTTTTACGAGCAGCGGCGCTGAAAAGTTCTCCAGAGCTGCAGGCTTCACACCCCACCTCTTCAGAAACATCACATGACCAACATACAGGAGCACCTGATCTCCCACCTCCAGATCCAGCCTTCTACTTCATTCCTGGAAGCACACTTGGGCTTTTCCAGATCGAAGATGCATCCACCATTCTCCAGATCTCCCTCTGTGAGATCTTCCAAAGTTCCTCAGATCCATCCAAAGATCTTCAGATGTTCATTCAAATCCATTTGGATCCAGACATCATTCCCAAGATCCATCTAAATGTCCTCAGATCCTTTGTGAGAGCTTCAGTTCCAGAATCCAGTCAAGTATTTATGCAGATCCACCCTCGCATCCATTCTTCAGATCTGTTCAAATATCTATTCAAATTCATCCAAAAGTTCATTGAATCCATCTTCAAATTCAGACCAATCTGTCCATCAATTCAACCAATTCAGTCCATTTGCAGATCCTCAGATCCATTCAAAGATCTGAAGATCCATCCCTAGGACCTCAGATCCATTCTGGTAATCATTTATATACACGGTGAGATCTACAGAATCATCCAGAGTTCCTGTTGTTGTTTCTGTTCTGTTGGGGTATTTATTCAGATCTATCTGGAGCTCCTCACGAGAGCTTTAGTTCCAGAGCAAGTTCCTCAGATCCTTTCTGTTATTCATTCAGAGCCACATAAAGCTCCTCATATACATTGTGAGATCATTAAACCCCAACAACATTTGGGTCTTCAGCATTCCTTCATCCATTCATTAATCCAGAGACTCATCTCAGAGAAAGTTCTTCTCTAATCCTTACAGTGTCAGAGATTTGTTTTCTTAATTTAAAAAAAAACAACCTGCCCTTTACATCTGGACTGTAAGTTCTGATCCAAATCTTTTCCTGCTAACTAACTGCTAAACAAATAAGTGCTTAGCAAATGTATTTGTGGAGCTGAGAAAGATAAAGCCATGTTTGTGGAATATAAAGAGCAGCTAATGTTTGTGTTGAAGCTCTGCTGAGTGGATTAACCAAAAGAGAGAGAGAGAGAGAGAGAGAGAGAGAGAGAGAGAGAGAGAGAGAGACAGAGAGTGAGAGAGAGAGAGAGAGAGAGAGAGAGATGGGGGAGAGACAGAGAGTGAGAGAGAGAGAGAGAGAGAGGGAGTGAGAGAGAGAGAGGGAGTGAGGGAGAGAGAGAATAAAATAGAGGTATGGAACTCACCACTTGGCCATTCTGGGGGTTTTTGTGGGCATACGGTGGACCTCGGATGTGATTCCACATCTGGCCAGAGGTCATAGCAAACACCACACACTATAGGAGAAGAAATAAGAGAGAAAGAATTTATATTTCTTTCCCTGAAACACAACACCTGAATTCAATCATTTGGAGGAGTGTCCCAAAACTTTCGGCAATGTGGAGTACATCTGATGATGCGTATCATCCGTGTAAATCTTCAAGCAGCTGCAAACATTTCTCTAAAATTTACAGAAGAAATATTAATAAATGCTAAACGCTTTGCCGCTTCACATCTCGAGCTCGGGAATGTTTCAGAGAGAGATGACTTCCTGAATTCGGAGCGCTTTTCACAATCCCGTGATTAGACTCTGGAAGGCTGTTAATTGAAGTTAGCGTTAGCCGGAAAGGTCAAGTTCCGCGTCAGCGAGGCCGTGTGTAGAGATTTCACAGCAGCCAGAAACAGACAAAAGGTCCGTCTGACGCGGTGGCATGTGTTTTTAAGTAATCATTAAACATGTCGGAATCGAGCGGGAAGTTTTGCTTAGAGGAAGTTAATCAATGTTCTTAAAAGCAGTGGCGCTACATTTCAGCGGCGCAACCAGGCCGTATCGAGCCGAGCGGCGGAACGCCGAGCGAATTAAGGATACAGGAGCGTGCGCTGATCTTAATGCAGCCAACGATGTCGTTACAAACGACGCTGTAGCCATACGCTATCGATATTTATTCCAGGGGAAAAAAAAGAAAAAAGAAAAAGCAGGAGCTCAACCTTCTGCACCGCATCGGCTGAAGTTTGTTATCGGGCATATCGATTACAAGACAAGGCTTGGCTATGGATCCTACTGCCTGAGAGGATCGCATCGATCTCTCTCTCTCTGTCTCTCTCACCCCCTTTCTCACACCATCACCATCTCTGTCTCCAGCAGAGTTGAAAAGTCTGAGTCAACTTCCAGATGCTGTTCATTAAAAAATAATACCTTTACATCAAACCGTGTTTCTCCAGCGAGGCTGCGGGATTTCAGAGAAGAAGATCGCGTGCTCACGAGTTGCATCAGGATGAACGGTGGAGCTTCTGAATAAAACATGGTGGTCTCTGACACTGGAGACTCCTTCCTTATACGTTACATAACGTTATTACCGGACACCTGGAAACGTGTCAGTTATATTCAATTAAACAGCTGTGTGATGTAAGAGTCTTGACTGCATTACAGTGACTCCGCCTCATCACATCACCTGATTACACGATGTTGTTTATTTCTTGTTTAATGCTTTGTTTACATTAAGATAAGGAGCAGTTCTTTTTCTGTTGATATACTATGTTGCCAAAAGTTTTGGGACGTCTGCCTTTACATGCACATGAATGTAATATGGAGTTGTCCCGCCCTTTGCAGCTATAACAGCTTCAACTCTTCTGGGAAGGCTTTCCACAAGGTTTAGGAGTGTGTTTATGGGAATTTTTGACCTCTAGAAGTGCATTTGTGAGGTCAGGCACTGATGTTGGACAATCGCAGTCTCCGCTCTAATTCATACCAAAGGTGTTCTATGGGGTTGAGGTCAGGACTCTGTGCAGGCCAGTCAAGTTCCTCCACACCAAACTCACTCATCCATGTCTTTATGGACCTTGCTTTGGTCACTGGTGTGCAGTCATGTTGGAACAGGAAGGGGTCATCCCCAAACTGTTCCCACAAAGTTGGGAGCATGAAATAATCCAAAATGTCTTGGTATGCTGAAACATTAAGAGTTCCTTTCACTGGAACTAAGGGGCCGAGCCCAACCCCTGAAAAACAACACCTGAACTCAATGATGTGGAGGGGTGTCCCAAAACTTTTGTCAATATAGTGTAACTAGAAAAGGATAAAAAGCATGATGCGCATAGGAATTTCTTTTGTGGTGTGAAAGGAATAAAGGACATGGTGTTACAAAAAAAACTTCTTACAAAAATAATCCCAAAACACAAAAGGAAATAATCATCATCATTAGAAAGTGGAGTGTATTTCCTGTGGAGGAGGAAGTGTGAGGTTCAGACTTTACCAGCGCGGCCATGGCCCAGCCCGTTTTGTTGTAGATGAACTCCAGGTTGTTCCTGCGCAGGTAGAGAAGACCTCCAACCAGAGACACCAGCAGGGCCAGAGCGATGGTTCCCGAGTAGTTCGGCGGCCGGAACACGCGGATCTGCGGGAAAACAGCGAGGAGCGTGCGTAAAGAACCGGCGCTGCTGCGTTACACAGAGCCCAGGGTCTGTAGTGCTCAGTGAGAACAGCTTTAACACCCAGCTGGAGCTGATGCTCAGAGCAGATCTTCTACAGGAAACATTTCACCAGCTGATTCGGGCCATTTTTTATTTTTGTGAATCATTCTCTAAACTCTAAACTATTCATGTTTACTGATTCTTTTCTTTTTTAAATCAATGACACACTTTACTAACCACCTCAGAACAAACCGCTGTCTTTATCCAACACATTACTTTCTATTTTCTCTCAGGATCTTCACTTCAGCACACACACACACACACACACACACACACACACACGTACAAACAGACGTAAACCCAAACACATGTACACATACACACACATTTTATATATATATACACACACATACATACACACGCACACATACAATCAGACGTGCACACAAACACATGTACACAAACACACGTACGCATACACGTACAAACAGACGTGCACAAACACACACATACACGTACAAACAGACGTGCACACATACATACACACATACAAACAGACGTGCACACAAACACATGTACACAAACACACGTATGCATACACGTACAAACAGACGTGCACAAACACATGTACACAGACACACACACATATATTATATATATATATACACACACACAAAAACACACACATAAAAACAGACGGGTGCACAGACACACACAAAAACACAAACACACAAACAGACACACACACACACACACACAGACAGACAGTGGTTAAAGAATTCATTCCTCAGTAAATCCAGATCCTGATGCGTGTCTCATGTGGAAACATGACCAGAGCAGCACTGAGGGCAATTTTCCACAAAAACACACGGGGTGACAATAAAAACGGCCGACGGTCGTGTACCTGAACATGAAAGAACCACAACATAGAGAAAGAAACTTCTAACCAATGACCGGAAGGAGGCGTGGCTACTTCACTGTCCATCATGTAGCTTGTCTATTTCCTATGTTCTGGTGTTTTATCCTTAAAAGATGTGTGTTTGTTTTCAAAGAACGGCTTAGAAAGTCTGTGTGGTTATTGAGATGATAGATCCTAAAATCCCACACTGTATATTTATAAAACATGACTAAAATAAAAAACCTGCTGCGAAGGAAACGACTGCATAATCACAGCTACTCAGTTCTACTCAGTTAACTTTCTGGGGTTGATGTCGACTCACGTAGAGGATGTGAGCAAACGCTGCTTCCATGAAGTATTTTAAAACTATTTTATTATGCTAATTAAATCATGATTATCCATCCTAATGACATCAGCATGAGCAATTACAACAAATATAATAATTAGCCAATATAAATCCACACACAGGAATGCATGCAGAATCTGATCTAAATTTTTTTTTAAGAAAAGAGACGAGGATGAACTTCACGGCAAGTCTGTAACGGAACTGCGGTTATGAAGAGGAAGTGGAAATGAAAAAGATGGCTCCTGTGTTCCGTTTGTTTGCATTTAGACAGCTTTAATAATACCACAATATCAAAACAACACCGCAAATAAATATATTTGCTCTGTCTCCTCCACTCATGTTCAGTTCCTCCTTTATTACATTCCTTACTCCTGTTTTATATGAGCTCATATGATTTCATCATTTAATGGCTCTAAATTATTGTAATATTTTTAAATTATTTTTTAATTTTCTTTTGCCGTTCCTGCGCTTATGCACTCATCTACTTTTCTGTTTAATTACCTTTTATTTATTTAAGTATTTCAATGCATGAAAAGGCCTTTTAAATCCATTAATATGATTACTACTACTACAGTGGCTGTGTCCCTTTCCCGAACCATGGAAAGATACTACCACGAGCGTCTTCATTTTCAGCACCAAAGACAGCTACTACGGGCGGCCGGGATTTCAGCACCATGGACAGCCACCCGAACGGGTAGGTTCGTGGTTTTTGAGGTGGAATTTTGGCCGGCTTTGAATTTCAGCACCACGGACAGGTCCTACGGCAGACAGCTTCCATTCCAGCACCATGGAGAGATCCTACAGAATCCGTCTTTAAATTTTAGCACCATTTAAAACTGCCATCTTTAGTTTTCAACACCACAGACAAGTCCTACAGTTGCCATCTTTAGTTTTCAGCACCACAGACAGGTCCTACAGCGGCCGTCTTCAAGTTTAATACCACAGACAGTTCCTACAGCAGCCATATTCTATTTTCAGCACCATGGACAGGTCCTACGTTACTCTTTTCAGCACCGTGGACAGGTCCTACGTCACTCTTTTCAAGACCAGACAGACACACGAGAACTTCATGACTTATTTTATTTCCACAATAATGGATTTACTGCTCTTCTTCTCTAACAATTTTTTGGTGATTTCTCCAATCATCACAGAGTTTGGATCACAGCACAGATGAAACCTGTTTCACAGATTTTTGAGATGGCGGGTTTTCCAATCGAGTCTGTATCCATGGTAATGAGTGCTGTTGGTTCCAATGATATCTTGTCTGAAAGTGCTTGGCCCCCATAATCACTGCTTACAGCTATATGTTTAATTGCAGCTGTTTTGTACGCTGGTCAGTAAACGCTCCTTTACTACTTTATTATAAATAAAATCCCTGTGATGGCTGAAGCATGTGTGTGTGTGTGTGTGTGTGTGTGTGTGTGTGTGTGTGTGTGTGTGTGTGTGTGTGCGCACGTGTGTGTTACCTGAACATCAGTGCGGTCGTGGATCCACTTTGCCAGCTGCTCGGAAGCGAAGCCGATCCTCTGCAGGTCAAACGTGTCGGCTCGCTTCGGCTTCCCTTTAGCTGGAAAGTGCATGAAAGTTGGAGCGGAGTTCATATTCAACTACAGAGAGAGAGAGAGAGAGAGAGAGAGAGAGAGTCAAAGGTAAGGTAAAAAGAGAGAGAAAAGAGATATTTGTTGAGTAAAATTTTCAAACTTACAATTTAATTTGCACACAACTTGTGTAAAATGTAAGAGAGAAACAAACACGGATGTTTGATGTCCACTAATGTAACACTGTAGATCTACTGCACCAGGACACTAACATACTGGCAAACTGATCCAGGTGTGTATACAGCTGTGCATCCAGGTGTGTATACAGCTGTGTTTACCTGCTGAAAGACGTCAGCACCTTCGTCATAGTCGACTACAGTGAAGAACAGTCTCGTGGAGAAGGTGGAAGAGTAACGCCATGAGTTCGCCAACACCTGATACTCCTCATTCGCCTGTCTGAGAGAGAGAGGGGGGGGGGGTGAGATATAGACAGCGAGAGAGAGAGAGAGAGAGAGAGAGAGAGAGAGAGAGAGAGAGGGGGAGAGACAGCGACACAGAAAGAGACAGCGACAGAAAGAGAGAGAGAGGGAGGGAAGGAGGGAGAGACAGAGAGAGAGAGAGAAAGAGAGAAAGATATATAGACAGCAAGATAAAAGAGAGAGAGAGAGAGAGAGAGAGAGAGAGAGAGAGAGAGAGAGAGAGAGAGAGCAGAAACCTCTAATTATCTGTCCATCCATGAAGGAGAACTCTGACATCCTTCTGCTCATTACTCTGACAGCATCAACAGCAACATACTAATAAACAAACTGAAAGCTTTTATTTCCCCACGCGTGTTTGATGTTCTGACGTTCTGATGTGTTCTCTCACTCACACACACACATACACACACATACACACACACATACACACACATACACACACATACACACACATACACACACGCACACAGTGACAGTATTTCTGTCAGCTTGCTCTCTGCTGCAGGAGATTAATAACACAGCAATAAAAGCTCAACATAGTAATAACATTCAGACTTCTTTTCCTTCTCTTCTTTTCATCCTGCTTTCTTTTCTTTTCTCTCCTGCACTCATCCGTGTTACGCTCCAGCTTTTCATCCTGCTTTCTCTTCATTCGTTTCTCTCAGGGTTTATTCTGTCTCTTTTAAGAATGACTTTAATATTCATAAAAAACATGTGACCTCATATCAGTGCCATCAGTCCTGCTCATACACACCAACACACACACACACCCCAACACACACTAATATACACTAACACACACTAATGTACACTAATACACACACTAATGTACACTAATACACAAACAGACACTAACACACTAATATACACTAACACACACTAACTCACTAAAATACACCAACACACACTAATATACACTAACACACACTAATATACACTAAACACACACTAAATAAAAAACACCAAACACACAAAAAACTAAACCACTAAATACACCAACACAAAAACTAATAACAAAAAAACAAAACACTAATATACACTAAACACACACTAAATAAAAAACACCAACACACACTAATTACACTAAACACAAAAACACCAAACACACTAATATACACTAAACACACAAAAACTAAACCAAAAAATTTTAAAATACACCAAAAAAACACACTAATATACACTAAACACACACTAAATAAAAAACACCAACACACACTAATATACACTAACACACACTAATTACACTAACACAACTAATGTACACTAAACACAAAAGAAACTAACACACTAATATACACTAACACACACACTAACTCAATAAAATACACCAACACACACTAATATACACTAACACACACTAATTACACTAAACACACACTAATGTACACTAATACACAAACAGAAACTAACACACTAATATACACTAACACACACACTAATTCACTAATACACCAAACAAAACACTAATATACACTAAACACACACTAAATAAAAAACACCAACACACACTAATTACACTAAACACAAAAAACTAAACACACTAATTACACTAAACACACACTAACTCATAAAATACACCAACACACACTAATATACACTAACACACACTAATGTACACTAATAAAAAAAAAACACACTAATTACACTAAAAACACAAACAAAAAACCAAACACACTAAATAATAAAAACTTTTAACCAAAACACACTAATTACACTAAAACACAAAACACCAAACACACTAATATACACTAACACACACACTAACTCACTAAAATACACCAACACACACTAATATACACTAACACACACTAATATACACTAACACACTAATTACACTAAACACAAAAACACTAAACACACTAATTACACTAAACACACACTAATGTACACTAATACACAAACAGACACTAACACACTAAATATACACTAACACACACACTAACTCACTAAAATACACCAACACACACTAATATACACTAAAAAACAAAAAACTAAAAAAAATTTCACTAAACACACACTAATGTACACTAATACACAAACAGACACTAACACACTAATATACACTAACACACACACTAATGTACACTAATACACAAACAGACACTAACAACTAATATACACTAACACACACACTAAACTTCCCCCCCTTTTAAAAAAAAAAAAACACCAACACACACTAATATACACTAACACACACTAAATAATAAAAAACTAACACACACTAATATACACTAACACACACTAATGTACACTAATAAAAAAAAACACACTTTTAAAAATCCCCCTAAATACACCAACACACACTAATATACACTAACACACACTAATTACACTAAAAAAAACCCCAAAAAACAACACTTTAAAAAACACTAATATAAAAAAACTAACACCCCCAAAAAACTAAACCACTAAATACACCAACACAAAAAACTAATATACACTAAACACACTAATTTAAAACACCAAACAAAACACTAATATACACTAAAAAACACTTTTAATAAAACACCAAACAAAACACTAATATACACTAACACACACACTAACTCACTTAAAAAAAAAAAAAACACCAACACACACTAAATAATAAAAACTTAAAAAACAAAAAACTAATATACACTAAAAAAAAACACTAATAAAAAAAAAACACTTTAAAAAAACACACTAATATAAAAAAACTAAAAAACAAAAAACTAAAAAAAAATTTCACTTTTAATAAAACACACTAATGTACACTAATACACAAACAGACACTAACACACTAATATAAAAAAACTAAACACACACACTAACTCACTAAAATACACAACACACACTAATATAAAAAACCCAACACACACTAATATACACTAACACACACTAATTACACTAAAAAAAACACACACTAAATTAAAACTAATAAAAACAGACACTAACACACTAATATACACTAAAAAACACACACTAATTACACAAAACACAAACAACACTAACCACTAAAATACACTAAACACACAAAAAACCAAACCACTAAATACACCAACACACAAAAATAAAAAAATAAAAACCAAAAACACACCAATATAAAAAACCAACAAAAACACCAACACACACTAAATAATAAAAACAAAAACACACTAATATACACTAACACACACTTTTAAAAACACACTAATATACACTAACACACACTAATGTACACTAATACACAAACAGACACTAACACACTAATATACATAACACACACTAATATAAAACCAACACACACTAAATAAAAAAACAAAATAAAAAAACACACTAAATACACTAACACACACAATAAAAATCACAAAAACCCAAAACACTAATAAAAAAAACCAACACACTAATATACACAACACACACTAACACCACTAATATACACTAACACACTAATATACACTAACACACTAATATAACTAACACACACTAATGTACACTAATACACAAACAGACACTAACACACTAATATACACTAAAAAAAACACACACTAAATTAAAAACTAAATACACAAAACAAAAAACTAACACACTAAATAATAAAAAACTTTTAAAACAAAAACACTTTAAAATCACTAAAAATAAAAACCAACACACACTAATATACACAAACACAAACAAACAAAACACTAATATACACTAACACACAAAATTTAAAAACACACTAAAAAAAAAACACTAATATAAAAAAAACTAACACACACTAATTACACTAATAAAACAAAACAAAACAACACACTAAATAAAAAACACAACACACACTAATATACACAACACACACTAACACACACTAATATACACTAACACACACTAAAAAATAAAAAACTAATATACACTAACACACACTAAAACACTAATACACAACAGACACTAACACACTAATATACACAAACACACTTTTAAAAACACAAAAAAACACAAACCCACTAAATACACCAACACACACTAAATAATAAAACCAAAAAAAAACCCCCTTTAAAAAACACACTAATATACACTAACACACACTAATATACACTAACACACACTAACACACACAATACACAAAAAATAAAACACTAAATACACAACAACACTTTAAAAAAACACTAATATACACCCAAAAAACAAAAACTAAAACAAATAATATACACAAACCCCACTTTTAACCAAAACACACTTTTAAATCACTAAAATACACAAAACCCCACTAATATACACCAACACACACTAATATACACAAACACACAAAATTTAAAAAATACACCAACACACTAACAACACAAACACACACCAAAACACAAAACACACACTAAATACACCAACCACACTAACATACACCAACGCCCCAAAAAAAACACACACTAATATAAAAAAAACTAACACACACTAATATACACAAACCACAAATTAACAAAAAACCAAATCCCCCCACTAAATACACAACACACACAATATACACAAACACACACTAAATACACCAACACACACTAAATACACAAAAGCACACCAACACACACTAATTACACCAACCACACTAATATACACCAACCCCACTAATATACACCAACCACACTAAATGACACTAAATACACCAAAACAAAAAACCAACCCCACTAATATACACCAACCACACTAATATACACAAAAAAACACAAAAACACAAACCACTAAATACACTAACCCCAAAAACAAACACACACTAACATACACCAACCCCACAAAATAAAACCCCACTAAAACACAAACACACACTAATATAAAAAAAACTAAAATACACAAACAACACTAACAAAACCAAAACACTAACAACACAAACACACACTAAATCACAAAAAACACTAAATACACCAAACACACTAAATACACCAAACACACTAAATACACAAAAACACACTAAATACACAAACACACATAACATACACAAAAAACCAAAAAACTAACACACACTAACACACACTAATATAAAAAAAACTAAATACACAAAACAACAAAATAAAAAAACACTAATATACACTAAACACACTAAAAAAAAAACACTAACAAAACAAAACACACAAAATAAAAAACACACTAATATACACTAACACACACTAACAACACAAAAAACACTAAACACACTAATTACACAAACACAAAAAACACTAACCACTAAAAATAAAAAACTAACACACACTAATATACACTAACACACACTAAACACACAAATAATAAAAAAAAACACTAACACACAAAATAAAAAACACACTAATATACACTAACACACACTAACACACACTAATATACACTAAACACACTTTTAATAAAAAAACAAAATAACACACTAATATACACTAACACACTAATATACACTAAACACAAAAAACTAAAACACAAAACACACAATTAAAATACACTAACACATACTTTAAAAAACACACTAACACACACTAATATACACTAAACACAACAAGACACTAAACACAAAAAAATAAAACACAAAAACACTAAAAACACTAACCACTAAAAACACTAACACACACTAATATACACCAACACACACTTTAAAAAACACACTAATATACACTAAACACACTAATATACACAAACACACACAATAACACCAAAACACTAACACACACTAATATACACTAACACACACTAACACACACTAATATACACTAACACACACTTTTAAAAACACACTAAAACACTAACACACACTAAACACACTAATACACAGAAGACACTAACACACTAATATACACAACCAACTAAAATTTCACCAACGCACACTAATATACACCAAACACACACTAAAACACTTTTAAAACAAAAACTAATATACACAAACCACACTAATATACACAAAAACAACTAATATACACAAAAACAACTAATATACACTAAACACACACTAAACACACACTAAAAAAAAACACAACAAAAAACCAAACACACTAATTACACCAACACACACTAATTACAAAAACCACACTAATTACACCAACACAACTAATTACACCAAAAGCACACTAATATCACCACCCCCACACTAATATACACAAAACCCCAAATAATATACACCAACGCACACTAAAATAAAAAAAACCAACACACACTAATATACACAAAAACAACTAATATAAAAAAAACTAATATACACTAACACACACACTAACACACACACTAACACACACACTTTAAAAAACACACTAATTAAAACACACACTAATTTAAAAAACCAACGCACCAAAAAACAATTTCACCAACGCACACTAATATCACCACCCCACACTAATATACACAAACCCCACAAAAAACAACCACACTAATATACACCAACGCACATAATTACACCAACACACACTAATATACACAAACACACACTAATTACACCAACCACACTAATATACACCCAAAAAACACACTAAAAATAAAAAACCAAAAAAACCAAAAAAAACACAAATAAATAATAAAAAACAAACCACACTAATATACACCAACGCACACTAATATACCCAACACACACTAATAACACAAACACACACTAATATACACCAACACACACTAATTACACCAAACCACACTAAAATAAAAACCAAACACACTAATATAAAAAACCAAAAAACCAAAAACTAATATAAAAACCAACCAAAACCAAATAAACACCAACCACACTAATATACACCAAACCACACTAAAACACAAAACACAAAAACACTAAATACACAAACCAACTAAATACACAAAAAAACCAAAAAACTAAAAAAATAAAACACACACTAAATACACCAAACCACACTAACAACACCAAAACACACTAATATACACAAACACAACTAATATACACAAACACAACTAATATACACAAACACACACTAACAACACCAAAAAAAAACCCCACTAAATACACCAACCACACTAAATACACAAACACACACTAAATACACCAACACACACTTTAAAAAAAAAAATACACCAACACACACTAAAAAATAAAACAACAAAACACTAAATACACAAACACACACTAAACAACACAAACACACCTAATATACACCAACACACACTAATATACACCCAAACACACACTAAAAAAAAATACACAAAACACAAAAAACAAAAAATACAAAAAACCAAAAACAACTAAATAATAAAAAACTAAACACACACTAACACACACTAAAAAAAAAATACACCCAAACACACACTAAAAACAAAAACACAAACACAAAAAACAAAAAATACAAAAAACCAAAAACAACTAATATACACTAAACACACACTAAACACACACTAAATACACCAACACACACACTAACACACATAATTAAAAAAACTAAATAAAAAACAAACAAAAAACAAAAACAAATAATATACACTAAACACACACTAAACACACACTAATATACACCAAACACACACTAACACACACTAAATTTCACAAACACAAAAACACAAACACAAATAAATACACAAAAACAACTAATATACACTAAACACACACTAAACACACACTAATATACACCAACCACACTAAATGACACTAAATACACAAACAAACTTTAAAACCCCACTAATATACACAAAAAACACTAATATACACCAACACACACTTTTAAAAAACACACACTAAATTCACCAAAAATAAAAAACTAAACACAAAAAACTAAAACACCAAACACACACTAAACACACACTAATATACACCAACACACACTAATTACACAAAACACAAACAACACTAATACACAAACACACTTTTAAAACAAAAACAAAAAATTTTAAAAAACCCCTAAAATACACTAAACACACACTAAAAAAAAAACACCAACAAAAACACTAATATACACCAACACACACTAATATAAAAAAAACTAACACACACTAATATACACAAACACACTAATATACACAAAAACAAAAAATTTAAAAAACACAAATAATATACACTAAACACACACTAAACACACACTAAACACACACTAATATACACCAAACACACTTTAAAAAACACACTTTAAAAAAACACACTAATTAAAAAACACTAATTTCACCCAAAGACACTTTAACCCACACTAATATACACAAAAGCACACTAATATACACCAACGCACACTAATATACACCAACCCCACAAAAAACCAACACACACTAATATAAAAAAACAAATGCCCCCCCCTAATATAAAAAAAACAAACACACACTAATATACACAAACACATACTAATATACACAAACACATACTAATATACACTAACACACACACTAAAACACACACTTTTAAAACCAACCCCACTTTTAACCAAAACACACTAATATACACAAAAACACACTAATTACACCAACACACACTAATTAAAAAAACAACAAAACACCCAATTACACAAACACACTAATTACACAAAAACCCAAATAATATCACAAAAAAAAACTAATATACACAAACCACACTAAAAAAAAACACCAACCACACTAATATAAAAAACCAAAACACACACTTTTAAAAAACACACTAATATACACAAACACATACTAATATACACAAACACATACTAATATACACTAACACACACACTAACACACACACTTTAAAAAACACACACTAACACACACAATAACACAAAAACACTAATATACACAAAAACAACTAATTACACAAAAACAACTAAATTAAAAAAACAAACACACACTAATTACACCAACCACACTAATTACACCAACGCACACTAATATCCCCCCCACCCACACACTAATATACACAAACCACACTAATATACACCAACCACACTAAAAACAAAACCCCAAAAACCCCACTAATATACACAAACACACACTAAAAACACAAACACACACTAATTACACCAACCACACTAATATAAAAAACCAAAACACACACTTTTAAAAAACACACTAATATACACAAACACATACTAATATACACAAACACATACTAATATACACTAACACACACACTAACACACACACTAAAACACAACAAAAACACTAATATACACCAACACACACACTAACACACACTAATATACACAAACACACTAATATACACAAACACATACTAATATACACAAACACAATAAAACACTAACAAAACACTAACAACACACTAATATACACCAACACACACACTAACACACACTAATATACCAAACACACTAATATACACAAACACATACTAATATACACAAACACATACTAATATACACTAACACACACACTAACACACACACTAATATACACCAACACACACACTAACACACACTAATATACACAAACACACTAATATACACAAACACATACTAAAATACACAAACACATACTAAATAATAAAAAACTAACACACACACTTTTAAAACCAACCCCACTAATATACACCAACGCACACTAATATACACAAACACACACTAATATACACCAACGCACACTAATATACACAAACACACACTAATATACACCAACACACACTAATATACACAAACACACACTAATATAAAAACCAACACACACTAACACACACTAACACACTAATATACACTAACACACACACTAACACACACACTAACACACACACTAATATACACCAACACACACTAATATAAAAAACCAACAAAACACACTTTTAAAAAACACACTAATATACACAAACACAAATAATATACACAAACACTACTAATATACACTAACACACACACTAACACACACACTAACACACACACTAACAAACACACTAATATACACCAACACACACTAATATACACCAACACACACACTAACACACACTAATATACACAAACACACTAATATACACAAACACATACTAATATACACAAACACATACTAATATACACTAACACACACACTAACACACACACTAATATACACCAACACACACACTAACACACACTAATATACACAAACACACTAATATACACAAACACATACTAATATACACAAACACATACTAATATACACTAACACACACACTAACACACACACTAATATACACCAACGCACACTAATATACACAAACACACACTAATATACACCAACGCACACTAATATACACAAACACACACTAATATACACCAACACACACTAATATACACAAACACACACTAATATACACCAACACACACTAACACACACTAACACACTAATATACACTAACACACACACATGCCATCATACAGATCACACTAACACACAAATATACCAAAATCCTGACTGTCTCTGTAACAAACACACACTAACAGACACTAGCATATGGGGGGGTGTGTGTGTGTGTGTGTGTGTGTGTGTGTGTGTGTGTCTGTGTGTGTACCTGCAGACAGAACACTGTCTCTGAGGTTGTAGAGCCGTGAACATGACGATGACGGAGTAGTTTCTCGGGGGCGATTTAACAAATCGGCGAAACTTTTCTCCGTTCATCCTGATCACAGAGCGACGAGAGCTCCACTCCATCATCTGCTCCACCTTCTCCACCAGCATGTTCTACACACACACACACACACACACACAAATTCAGTTAGTACTTAAAGATAAGCTGTAATAAACAGATTCAGAGTCATTTGCTGAGCCGACTCATGAAATGATTCAGTGTACTCTCAGAGATAAGTTGTAGTGAACAGATGCAGATTCGACCTCACAAATGACTCATGGAATGAATCTTTTATAAATGGTTTTCTTTATCTTCTCCTGACGCTGGAGACTCCTTCCATAAACGTAAAACTTTACTTTTATTCTCTTTTTTATTGGTGGACTACCCGCTGTACAAGTCCCCACGAAAAAACACACACACACACACACACACACCCCACACACACACACACACACACCTTTAGAAAAGTCTTTTAGATCGGATAAGTGGTACAGACATTGGAAAAAAAAAAAAAAAAAACTCGTGGCAGTTTTTTGTATCATGACAAGAGTGAAGATAAAAAAAACTTTAATATTAAACCATCTGCTTTAGTCAAACACTCGTCCTTTCCCCATCAACAAATCTGGGATCGTTTTAATGACCTTTCTCTAAAAGTTGAAAAAAAGTGACAATTCTTTGATCAGTTGAGCTGCATTAAATTAAACCTGAAACTAATTTAAATACAGAAATATTTTAGTGTGATGACATCGTGATATGTCGTGTGTGCTGTAGAAATTGTGTAGTAGTAGTTAGCATTTCAAAAGTGCTCTGCTTTAACTGTAAAGTCAATCAGAGCAGTGAAACACATCGACCCCCAAGCCGCGAGTCTCCATCTGTCCTCGTCTGTATCACCATCACCCTCACGTCCTTCTCCATGCGGCAACATACCGAATAATTTCACACAAATTTTCTGTTCTCAGATGGTGCCAGCGCTCAACTTGGCATTGGTGACAGAGGAAAAAACACTGACAAACACTGTCCTACAGGAAAAACAAGCAGCCGCAGCCTGCCAGTGTTTTGTTTACACACAGCTTGTCCTCCAAATCCACGGTTCGGTAAACATCACGCATCATTTCATTCACCGCTAAAGGACAGGATTAGCCAAAAATGAAAATGTACACAATGTTACGCTTCCTGAGTGAGCAACTCGCGTTATTTACTGCGCTAAGCAGTGAAAGAATCATTGTGTGTCGGGCTGCAATGGGAAAATAATCAACAACAGTGATGGAGCGGAGTTCAGGTTTTTCTGTTAACATGACACTGTTGGACACGCTGCCAAGAAACTGAAAAGAATCGAAAACTTCTCTTCAGAGTCATTTGCTGAACCGACTCATAAAATGATTCAGTGTATATTTAAAGATAAGTTGTAGTGAACAGATTCAGAGTCAATTTCAGATCGGACTCATTGAATGATTCAGAGTATTCTCAGAGATAAGTTGTTGTAATAAACAGATTCAGAGTCATTTGCTGAGCTGACTCATGAAATGATTCAATGCATACTTATAGATACACTGTAATAAACAGATTCAGAATCATTTGCTGAGCCGACACATGAAATGATTCAGTGCATACTAATAAATAAGTTGTAATAAACATGATTCAGAGTCATTTGCTGAGCCGACACATGAAATGATTCAGTGCATACTTGTAGATAACTTGTAGTGAATAGATTCAGATTCGACTTCACACTGACACCGGAGACTCCTTCCATAAACATAAAACATTACTTGTGCTTTTATACTGTCTTTTATTGGTGGACTACCGGCCGTACAAGTCTGCATGAACGTGCTGTTACCATAGAAACGGTGATATATTAGAATTGTCACTTTGTGCAGTGCAATATTTGTTTTATTTGTATTTATTTATTTAATTGTTTGCTGTGAATTCATGTTTTAAAAAATTGCTATAATAATTTTGTATCATGAAGGATCACTTGAGTCTTGGGAGACGTGGAAGATTTTTCACACACACACACACACACACACCCACACACGCATTCACACACACGGCTGAGTTTATTAAGACGGAAACAGAACACATTTATAAAGCTGGAGCATGTCGTCGCATATAGCAGATGATTAGTTACACACTGATATATGAGTGTGTGTGTGTGTGAGTGTGTACGACTGAGTGTGAGTGTGTCTGAGAGAAGTGAAGGAGAGATTTTACAGCAGTTAATAAATGAAACTCAGCTAATGATTTTTTTCAACGTCCAAGAAAATAACGTGCATGATGAATACTGCAGTAATGACTCCTAAACTGATTCAGAGTCATTTCAGATCCATGGAAAAAGATAAAGAGTCGCCCCAATGATTCATTCCGAATCAGAATCAGAATCAGGTTTATTGGACAGGTATACAAGCTGTTTTAAATTCACAAGGAATTTGGTACTGGATGTTGGTGACCCTCAAAAGTACAGACATAAAATAATGCCATTATAATGAGTTTACTAATTAAAATAATTCAGATTCATTTGACTCATGAGATGATTCTCCTGAGAGTCAACTACAGGAATGATAGCACTCATGAAAGCAGCATTCAAATCTAAACAAATCTGATACAGAAGGAATTGGGATTCAACTCTTGACAGGATTCAGAGTCAACTCATGGTCGTAGTTGAAAGAATGCAAATGTTCATGTAAAGTTGACCTATGGAATGATTCAGTGTGCACTCTTTGATAAGTGACTCAAAATAATTCAGAGTGATTCTGCAGAGTGATAGCCAAGTGCAGATTCAGAGCCAACTTCAAAATTGACTCCTAGAAGGATTCCAAACAAATTGATTAGATGTTGACCCAATCTGGGGAACGATTCAGATTCAGAGTCGAACAATGGGAAGGATTAAGAAACAACTCAAACAGCTTGTAGTCAAATGAATTAATGACTTGGAGCTTACTCGTAGATTGACTCAGAGTCGACTCATAGATTGAGTCATTGCCGATTCGTGTGAGATTCGAATACTGACAGCCGTCAACATGTGCTATCAAGCACACACTGTCATGAGACATCGGCCAAACACACACACACACACACACACACACACACACACACACACACACACACACACACACACACACGGGATTAAATAGTTTTCAGGAACAACTGTTTCTCTGTTGTAAAAAAAATTCTCATTAATCTCTTATTATTTAACCACACACACACACACACACACACACACGGCTCAACACAAGATTTATTACATGCCAAGATTTAGACAGATTCTGGATGAGTGTTTTGTGTGCGTGTGTGTGTGTGTTTGTGTTTTTATAACGCAAAGTCAGCGTGTTAAGCGTGTTTCTCTCCACTCTGTGCAAACACACATTCAGCATAATTTATTATCGACATCAAAACCCTGATTGGTGGCAGAGAATAAAAGAGCAGTGCGGTTTATACAGAAAAGAAGGAAAAAGGCAGAAAAGTAAACGGAAAAGCAAAATTTAAAAAAAGGAAGTCGAATGAAAAATGAAATAAAAAGGAAAGGAAGATGAAAATGTGGACAAGAAAAGAATCAGAAAGTGAAAAAGGAAGTGAAAAAGAAAGAGGGGAAGAGATGAACAGATGAAAATGTGAGCGCACTTAGGTCACACCAGCTTCACCTGTTAAAATACAAAAGAAAGAAGAAACTGAGAAAGACGAGAAGAAACGAGTGAACTCTCAACCGATCTCTTTCAAATCATTCCACGAGTCGACTCGAAATTGAATCTGTTCAGTACAGCTGAATCCCATGAGTCATCTCTGAAATCGACTCTAAATCTATTCACTTCACCTTATCTACGAGCTTTCACTGAATCATTCCATGGCTTGGCTCTGGATTTGACTCTGAATCAATTCACAATAACTTATACATGAGTGGACACTGAATCAATCTATGACTCGGCTCTGAAATCGATTCTGAATCTATTCATGTCACCTTATCTATGAGCTATCACTGAATCCTTCCATGAGTCGGTTATGGACTTGACTCTGGATCAATTCACAATAACTTATACATGAGTGGACACTGAATCAATCTATGAGTCGGTTCTAAAATCGACTCTGAATCAGTTTACTACATTTACATATACATTTACATTTCTGGCATTCCAGAGCGTACAAAGGTTACTACAACTCATCTATTAATAGACACTGAATCATTCCATGAATCAAATCTAAAATTGACTCTGAATCAGTTCACACCAAATTTTTCACAAGAAAAAAAAGGAAAGACGACTAATTAAATGATTTAAATAATCAGACCTGAGAATGGTTTTATTTAATGTGTTAGATTTCATACAGAGAAATACAAAGAGGATATAACACACACACGCACACACACACACACACACACACACACTTTCCTGATTCCTCACTTTTAATTAATGACTAATTTAATGTCGAGTTTCACTGTAAGGTTTTTATAGGAATTAAAATTAAATTTAGATTCTTTTCTATTATTTTACTCCCATTACCCAGTGTGTGTGTGTGTGTGTGTGTGTGTGTGTGTGAGAAAGAGAAAGCGATCTCATTTTCGTGTCTATTAGACGTCCTCGCTTTAGCCCTTTTCATTTATTCATTAAAGTTATTAGAACAGGGTTCATGTTGAACACACTGAACTCCTGCAGCTGTCTGAACCACGCCTCACGTGAAAGGTAACTAGAAACGGATAAATACTAAGACAGATTACATAAATAATAAGCTGTAAACGCTGACAGATCGCTGTGGAGCGAGAGGAATAAAATACTTCAGGATGTGCTGTCACTCTCTCTCTCTCTCACACACACACACACGCACACACTCATTCACTGATCCACTGATTTTACTATAAACATGGAATAAATTATTTCTCCGTAATGGACAGATTATGAAAGACAGAAAGAAAGCAGCGAGTGTTTCAGCTTGAAGCCCTCGCTGTTTAAAGTATGTGTGTGTGTGTGTGTGTGTGAGCTGATAAGTCCACGGTGTTGGATAGTCGTGTGGCAGATATCTGCATGACTTTGATGGGACAGGATGGAGGGATGAGTAGATGACAGGAGCGACAGGGAAGAGAAAAACGTGTTCAAGACTCATATCCATCCTCATGTACACGGAGGTCCAGCTTTAATGTGCGTGCTTGGAATGGAATCCAGGATTTCTGGGAATTTCACCATCAACTTTCCGGATCTCTCTAATCTCCAAATGCAACTGGAATCATCATGGAGTCAATATTTCCTTCACTTATTCGCTGATTCAGTAAGAGCTTCATCCTGCTCAGGGTCACTCTGGATCGTCCCAGTATCCCAAATCCCTGACCTGGTCACCGTGGTAACACATGCTTCCTGTGAGACGCCATGCTGCGAGGAAAAGCGCTTCCTGTCCTCTTCATCATACAGACAGACGAGAACGACTGGCCAGAGACGCTGTGGCTGACAGAAGAGACACAGAGGATGCCCCGCCCACTCTGACAGACGAGAACGATTGGCCAGAGACGCCGTGACTGACAGAAGAGACACACTCTGACACTATACTCCACCCACACTGACAATATGCCCCGCCCATTCATACAATATGCCCCACCCATTCTGACACTATGTCCCACACACTCGGACAATATACTCCACCCACTATGACACTATACCCCACCCACCCAGACAGTAGGCCCCACCTCACTCATGTGGTTCCTTTGTACAACAGAAAAGACTCAAAAAGTCGCTAAAAGACAAAAGTCTCGTCATCCTTCTTTAGAGAAACATTTCTGAGAACAGCTTTTCAGTAAAATCTCGGTTCTCCTGACGCTCAGGCAAAAACCAATAAAACCCCATCATCATGGATAACGTGCTCCTCATAGACCGGTGTTTACTGATTTACCCACAAACTTCTTTATCTTTTATTTTCACGTCATAAAGGTTAGGTTTAGCCACGCCCACAAAACCCACCCACCTTTGGATTTAGATGAAGAATCAATGATTAACAAACAGCCTCAGCAGCCGGTTTGTCATCGTAGTGTCTCTTTCTTTCGGTTCTGTTCGTCTCGAACCATCTCCAAATTTAATCTCATCCTAACAGCCTCTCTCTCTCTTCTTCTGCCTCCACCGCTCTCTCCCTCTCTCTCTTTCTCTCCCTCCCTCTGCCTCCACCGCGCTCTCTCTCTCTTTCTCTCTCTCCCTCTGCCTCCACCGCGCTCTCTATCTTTCTCTCTCTCCCTCTCTCTCTCTCTTCCTCTTTTAAAAATAACCAGTGGGTAATTATTTGCTGAAATGCCAGTACGAGGGACGTCTCCGGAATAAACGCATCAGTCAAAAGGACGGCATGCCTCGCTGTGCCATTTTCAATTATTCACCTCCGCTTGGCTTAATGAAGCCCAACACACACACACACACACACACATGGCTTATAATCGACGGCTTGGGGCCGGGAATTCTCATGGATGGAACGCGATCAAGTGTGTGATAAAGAGTGAAATAAGGAGAAGTAAGAAAAATAGGGATGAAGTGAGTGAGAGAGAGAGAGAGAGAGAGAGAGAGAGAGAGAGAGAGAGAGAGAGAGAGGGGGGAGAGAGAGAGAGAGAGAGAGAGAGCTTCCTTATGTAGGAGAGGAGGAGGAGGCACTGTTTCACCAGCTCTCATTGACTTTATTGAAGTTTTGTGGGTGTGGCTAAATGTAAAACACAGAACGCATTTACAATAAACATTACTACAAGACTTACAGGTGTGTGTGTGTGTGTGTGTGTGTGTGAGAGGGAGAGAGAGATAAAAACGTACTTCTCCTCCTGTTACACAGCACACACTCACTCTCTGCGTCTTTGCCATGTTCAGATAAATCATTCACAACTTACACTCCAGACCATTAAAAAGATATTAAACGTGTGTGTGTGTGTGCGTGTGTGTGTGTGCGCTTCTGCCTCGTCCCCTAATTTATTTCACTGAAGGACGGAATATTCTGCATATGTGATGAAGGATGAACGTTCCTCCTTCAGACTCCTGCGTTTCTCATCCTGTTCCCCATCTGAGCCTTGCTCTCCCACTGACATCATCACAGTGCTTTAACTCAGCAGACGGTCGAGCGCCACAGGTTTGGTTTAACTGAGAGAGAAAACTCTGTCTCAGGGTTCTGATGTTTTTATTACCGAGCTCAACCCCCCCCCCCCCCCATCCCCCAAACAACACGAAATATCAAAGATATTAAATTTATAATCAATAAAAAAACACAAACATTTCTGCTCAAAGAAAATGTTAATAATGTTTTAAATAATAAATCAAATAAAAAAAATTTGTTCCAACATCAAAAGGCTAGAATTTGGTTTCAATGAGTATAAAGTTCTGCCTTAAAATTATTCATGAAAAATGTTAATATTTTTTAAATATTTTTAAATGTAAAGTTTAATACACAAACACTGTGTATCTTCAGCTGGTTAAAAAATTCAAAGTGGAAGCTGTTTTTAAAAAATGACACATAAAAAGGAAAATCCAATAAAATATCTATCTGTCCATCAGTCTGTCTATCTATCTATCTGTCCATCAGTCTGTCTATCTATCTATCTGTCCATCAGTCTGTCTATCTATCTATCTGTCCATCAGTCTGTCTATCTATCTATCTGTCCATCAGTCTGTCTATCTATCTATCTGTCCATCAGTCTGTCTATCTATCTATCTATCTGTCCATCAGTCTATCTATCTGTCCATCAGTCTGTCTATCTATCTATCTGTCCATCTATCTATCTATCTATCTGTCCATCTATCTATCTATCTATCTATCTATCTATCTATCTATCTATCTATCTATCTATCTATCTATCTATCTATCTATCTATTTGTCCATCAGTCTGTCTATCTATCTATCTATCTATGTATCTATCTATCTATCTATCTATGTCTGTCTGTATCTATCTATCTGTCCATCAGTCTATCTATCTATCCATCTATCTATCTGTCCATCAGTCAGTCAGTCAGTCAGTCAGTCTATCTATCTATCTATCTGTCTGTCTGTCTGTCTGTCTGTCTGTCTGTCTGTCTGTCTATATCTCTATCTCTCCATCAGTCTGTCTATCTATCTATCTATCTATCTATCTATCTATCTATCTATCTATCTATCTGTCCATCTGTCCATCTATCTATCTATCTATGTCTATCTGTCTGTATCTATCTATCTATCTATCTGTCTGTCTGTCTGTCTATCTATCTATATCTCTATCTCTCCATCAGTCTGTCTATCTATCTATCTATCTATCTATCTATCTATCTATCTATCTATCTATCTATATCTGTCCATCAGTCTGTCTATCTACCTATCTATCTATCTATCTATC
>JAUCMX010000029.1:14815293-14843532 GCA_033459395.1 Hemibagrus guttatus | reverse complement strand
ACTCCATCACTTGTTCATCACTCCATCATCACGGTTTCATCACTCGTTCATCACTCCCTCATCACTCCATCACTTGTTCATCACTCCTTCATCACTTGTTCATCACGGTTTCATCATTCCTTCATCACTTGTTCATCACTCCTTCATCACTTGTTCATCACTCCTTCATCACTCCTTCATCACTCCTTCATCACTTGTTCATCACTCCTTCATCACGGTTTCATCACTCCTTCATCACTCATTCATCACGATTTCATCACTCCTTCATCAGTCCTTCATCACTCCATCACTTGTTCATCACTCCTTCATCACTCGTTCATCACTCGTTCATCACTTGTTCATCACGGTTTCATCATTCCTTCATCACTTGTTCATCACTCCATCACTTGTTCATCACTCCTTCAAGGTTTCATCACTCCTTCATCACAGGTTCTTCACTCCATCACTCCTTCATTACTCCTGCATCACGGGTTCATCACTCCTTCATTACTCCATCACTCCTTCATCAGTTGTTCATCACTGCTTCATCACTCCATCACTCCATCATCACTCTACCACTTGTTCATCACTCCTTCATCACGGGTTCATCACTCCTTCATCACAGGTTCATCACTCCTTCATCACAAGTTCATCACTCCTTCATCACTCCTTCATCACTCCTTCATCACTCCTTCATCACTGCTTCATTACTCCTTCATCACTTGTTCATCACCCCTTCTTCACTCCATCACTCCATCAATCCTTCATTACTCCTTCATCACTTGTTCATCACTCCTTCATCACTCCATCATTCCTTCATCACTTGTTCATCACTCCTTCATCACTACATCACTCCATCACTCCACAACTTGTTCATCACTCATTCATCACTCCATCATCACTTCATCACTCATTCATCACTCCTTCATCACTCCATCACTCTTTCATTATGGGTTAATCACTCCTTCATCACTTCATCACTTCATCATCACTCCACTACTTGTTCATCACTCCTTCATCACTCCATCACTCCTTCATCACTCCTTCATCATGGGTTCATCACTCCTTCATCACTTGTTCATCACTCCTTCATCACCCCCATCACCCCCACCTCCACCACTTTGTTCATCACTCCATCACTCCTTCATTACTCCTTCATCATAGGTTCATCACGGGTTCATCACTCCTTCATCACTCCATCACTCCTTCATCAGTCCTTCATCACTCCTTCATCACACATGGTGGCATCAGCAGAAGTGACCGCAGAGCCGCACTTCCACACAGATAAATATTTCAGGAGGCTTGAGCGGTCAGCTGGACTTTTACTGGAGGTTACAGTTTCACTGATCAGAATCGATGAAGCCATCATGGCATCATTACAAACCACCACTTATTGACCGCTCACAGGGTCATTCTTTAAGAAGCTCAGAGCACGGTTATTATCTCCTTATACTGTGTGTGTGTGTGTGTGTGTGTGTGTGTGTGTGTGTGTGTGTGTGTGTGTGTTTTATCAGCCTGTATTTTCAGGCAGGTGAACATACCGCAGGGGAATAAAGACATCTTACTAACGTTGTTGTATATAAACCAGTTTATTTTCTGGTTTCCACACTGATATGGACTACTCCCTCAGAACATCAGAAAACACCATTTAAACCTCTGATCAAACCCCCATTACACATTACCGCACCAACAGAACCTCTGACTACTCCTTCAGAACACCAGACAACACCATCCAAACCCCCCTAACACACTACCATACCCTCAGAACCTCTGACCACTCCTTCAGAACACCAGACAGCACCATCCAAACCCCCATAACACGTTACCATACCCTCAGAACCTCTGACACTCCCTCAGAACACAGACAACACCATCCAAACCCCCATAACACGTTACCATACCCTCAGAACCTCTGACTACTCCTTTAGAACACCCGACAACACCATCCAAACCCCCATAAACTTACCATACTTTAGAACCTCGACTACTCCTTCAGAACACCAGACAACACCATCCAAACCCCCATAATACATTACCATACTATCAGAACCTCGACTACTCCTTCAGAACACAGACAACACCATCCAAACCCCCATAAACTTACATACCCTCAGAACCTCTGATTTCTCCTTCAGAACATCAGACACACCATCCAAACCCCCATAACACGTTACCATACCCTCAGAACCTCTGATACTCCTTCAGAACACCCGACAGCACCATCCAAACCCCCATAACACGTTACCCTACCCTCAGAACCTCTGACTACTCCTTCAGAACACCAGACAGCACCATCCAAACCCCCATAACACGTTACCATACCCTCAGAACCTCTGACTACTCCTTCAGAACACCAGACAACACCATCCAAACCCCCATAACACGTTACCATACCCTCAGAACCTCTGACTACTCCTTCAAACACCAGACAACACCATCCAAACCCCCATAAACTTACCATACTTTAGAACCTCTGACTACTCCTTCAGAACACAGACAACACCATCCAAACCCCCATAATACATTACCATACTATCAGAACCTCTGACTACTCCTTCAGAACATCAGACAACACCATCCAAACCCCCATAAACTTACCATACCCTCAGAACCTCTGACTACTCCTTCAGAACACCCGACAACACCATCCAAACCCCCCCTAAACTTACCATACTCAGAACCTCTGACTACTCCTTCAGAACACAGACAACACCATCCAAACCCCCATAATACATTACCATACATCAGAACCTCTGACTACTCCTTCAGAACACCCGACACACCATCCAAACCCCCATAAACTTACCATACCCTCAGAACCTCTGACTACTCCTTCAGAACACCAGACAGCACCATCCAAACCCCCATAACACGTTACCATACCCTCAGAACCTCTGACTACTCCTTCAGAACACCAGACAACACCATCCAAACCCCCATAACACGTTACCATACCCTCAGAACCTCTGACTACTCCTTCAGAACACCAGACAACACCATCCAAACCCCCATAATACATTACCATACCATCAGAACCTCTGACTACTCCTTCAGAACATCAGACAACACCATCCAAACCCCCATAATACATTACCATACTATCAGAACCTCTGACTACTCCTTCAGAACATCAGACAACACCACCCAAAACCCCCCATAACACGTTACCATACCCTCAGAACCTCTGATTACTCCTTCAGAACACCAGACAACACAATCCAAACCCCCATAATACATTACCATACTATCAGAACCTCTGACTACTCCCTCAGAACATCAGACAACACCATCCAAACCCCCATAACATGTTACCATACCCTCAGAACCTCTGACTACTCCTTCAGAACACCAGAAAACCCCATCCAAACCCCCATAATACATTACCATACTATCAGAATCTCTGACAACACCATCCAAACCTCTAATTAAACCCCAATAAAATGTTACAGTACCCTCAAAACCTCTGACTGCTCCCTCAGAACATCTGAAAACCCCATCCAAACCTCTGCTCAAACGGTCATAACATGTTACCATACCCTCAGAACCCCATCAGAACTTCTGATCACACCTCTCAAACTTCTGACCACTGCCACCAGCTCTACAAGAACCTCACTTTCAAGAGAAACTTCCGGTTCATTTGCCTGGTGATGAGTTCATCTGGGTGAATTTCAGCCCTGCAAATTCAGAAACCTTGGAAACAAGATCCAGTAGTGGCTAATACCTTCTGGCTATCTCTGTCTGGCTGTCATTCTCTCCTTCTCCTGCTTTCTCCCTCTCTTTACACTAAAGCATCCTGCAGTAGCATCGTTTCTGGTCAGGTCCCGGGGGATTTCCGTCCTCCATTGCAGTCTGTTTTCATACTCATTCTTCTCTCGTATCTGCCGGAGTTTCTGTCCTCATGGGAGGAGCCCAGAACTCACAGCTTGTTAGCTAAAACACAGGATCAGACGGAATATGACGGGAAAACTGTTGCCGAAATAGCCCAGGCTTATTCTCCATCTCAGTCCTCAGCAACCGAGCAAATCCGGCCCATTGTTTTATACATATGGTAGCTGCCTTTCATCTTTGTGTGTGTGTGTGTGTGTGTGTGTGTGTGTGTGTCCGTGTCCTCAGGCCTCCCTCATGTATTCAGTGTTTATATTGGCTCGGAATATGGCTAGTCCGTTTGCTTGGAGTGGTTTCTAACAGAAAATAAGAAATTGAGTGTGTGTGTGTGTGTCTGTGTGTGTGTGTGTGTGTTGCTATGACGCCAAATAAGTGGTGAGATAGAGGTGAGGCAAAGCAAAGCTGCCAGCCGATGTGTCTCTACAGAACAGTGAGAGACATGAAGAGAGGGAGACAATATGAGAGAGGGGGGAGGCAGAGAGAGTGAGCGAGAGAGTGAGACAGAGAGCGAGAGAGGGAGAGAGAGAGAGTGAGAGCGAGAGAGAGCAAGAGAGAGAGACAGAGAGTGAGACAGAGATAGAGACAGAAAGAGACAGAGAGAGTGTGACAGAGAGAGAGAGAGAGAGAAAGAGAGAGAGAAAGAAAGAAAGAAAGAAAGAAAGAAAGAAAGAAAGAAAGAAAGAAAGAGAATTGGGAAATAAAATGTCTCTCTCATGATTCCTGATGATGACACGTTGAAGCCAAGTGTGTGAGGATATTTAAAGCTCCACTGTCATTCACAGAAAAATCACACACACAACCCCACACACACACACACACACACACACACACACACACACACACACACACACTCGAAATAAAACATTTCCCTGTTTCGACCTTCACTTTTGAGCTATATTAGGAAATTCCAGGACAAGCGACAGAGATGAGATGGAGATAAACGTGATTCTATCCTCCATCCAACTCACTAATAAAACTAATCTTAGTGCTGTGTATGTGGGCGTGGCCTAATATTATAATGAACACACGGCCCTCTATCCAACACTCCCAGCCTGAACAGTATGAACACGCTCAGCTTTTATGGAAGGAGTCTCCAGTGTCGGCTCTGAGGAACATCTTCAGGACGGAGAAGTTCACGCTTTTGGTGTCTTCAGACAAAACGAGAGACTGATTAAAAGATGCTCCATGTTTAGCAGTTCGTTTAGATGGAAACATGTCCGAGAATTTTCCTGGAGCTGAGAAAGATCTTGGCAGCTATGCTGGGGGTTCGAGCAGCTTGCCACTTCATGGCGGCTGAGATTTGACAGGTGAGATCTTTAGAGATGAAAGTGGCCAGTGCGTTTGGCAAAGAAGCGATGTACTGAAAGAGCGGAGAAACGTGAGAGCTAACGAGTTAGCGAGCTTGTTAACTCGATCTGTTCTTCCGGATGATGTGACACTTTGCAAGATTGAAAAATTCTTAGCACGACTACAGCGAGAGGAAAGAGCACGACCTTCAAAACCAACTCTTCTTCCTCTTCTTGGCTTTTAATGCAATCTCTTTCCTGGACCGATTAGCACACCCATGCTCTTTCCTTTATCACATTAAGAGCTTTTTAATAGCACTGTTCTGTCTTTGCTTCTCGTTATTTCCATCAGTGTCACTGCTGAATCGCTGCTTCTTTACCTCGTAAAATCTCTCCAAAAAGACCTTGCTTTATTTCTTTATTTACTTCAATGTGTTAAAGTTTGAGGTGCTTGAACGTGGTGGAAACTCATCAGAGAGCAGAACCGAGGACTGTACAAAGTAAAAGGAGTCAATTCGGCAGTCCAGAGTTATGAGAGAGAATGCTAATACTGTTATCGATGCAGATCGTTGTTATGGGATCGGTGCGTCCCTCATGTCACAGATCTTCCACCTCTTCTGTAACGGAGAAGCAGAGCTAACCCCAGAGCTTGTGTTCATTTTTAATAACCTCACACACTTCTGTGGCTCAGTTGAGTCAGAGGCTGACATGTTTGAAGACCTGACAACTTTCCTCGAGAGAGAGAGAGAGAAAGGTTAGGGGGCAGTGTGTGTCTGTGTGGGGGTCTTTCTCTCTCTCTCTCTCTCTCTCTCTCTCTCTCTCTCTCTCTCTCTCTCAGAGACAGACACACAGCAAGGTTCTCACTCTCCACACCAAGATTTTATTGTCCATTTCAGTGGCTCTCCAGAGGCATAAATGTGCATGTCGAGTTCCGATGAGTGCAGTTTTATTCTCTTTGGCAGGGCTTTTTAGAGTCTGATCCAAGAAGATGAGACATATGAATAATGTCTGATTTAAACTCACAACCGGCTGGTCAATAGCTTGAATCACTGAGAAAAATGGATATATATATATACATATAGTATCTATCTATCTATCTATCTATCTATCTATCTATAGATAGATAGATAGATAGATAGATAGATAGATAGATACACTATATTGCCAAAAGTTTTGGGACACCACTCCAAATCATTGAATTCAGGTGTTGTTTTTCAGGGGTTGGGCTCGGCCCCTTAGTTCCAGTGAAAGGAACTCTTAATGCTTCAGCATACCAAGACATTTTGGAAAATTTCATACTCTTTGTGGGAACAGTTTGGGGATGACCCCTTCCTGTTCCAACATGACTGCGCACCAGTGACCAAAGCAAGCTCCATAAAGACATGGATGAGTGAGTTTGGTGTGGAGGAACTTGACTGGCCTGCGCAGAGTCCTGACCTCAACCCCATAGAACACCTTTGGGATGAATTAGAGCGGAGACTGCGAGCCAGGCCTTCTCGTCCAACATCAGTGCCTGACCTCACAAATGTGCTTCTAGAGGAACGGTCAAAAATTCCCATAAACACACTCCTAAACCTTGTGGAAAGCCTTCCCAGAAAAGTTGAAGCTGTTATAGCTGCAAAGGGCGGGACAACTCCATATTACATTCATGTGCATGTAAAGGCAGACGTCCCAAAACTTTTGTGGGTGGATGGATGGATGGTTAAGGTATTGGACTACTGATTGGAAGGTTGTGAGTTTGAATCCCAGGTCCAGCAAGCTGTCACTGCTGGGCTCCTGAGCAAGTCCCTTACCCCTCATTCGCAAAGTTATATAAGAAAATGAGATAAAATGTAAATCACCCTGGATAAGGACGTCTGCTAAATGGGGTAAATGTAGATAGATGGATAGATAGAAACCTTGTTGTGGTTGTGGTTATAGATCTATGTAGATAAAAAAAGTTTGTGCTAAAAGTTTTGCTACATATTTTTCCAGATTTTGCTGAATGTAATGATGTGTAGCGCTGTATCATTTACATGAGAAGTATACACTTATGTAACATAATGGCCCAGGTCAGTTAGACACCCACACATCCTACTGCTTTACTAAATATAGGACTGAATATATACTGAATAAAGCACTTGTGTGTGTGTGTGTGTGTGTGTGTGTGTGTGAGAGTACTTAACTCTGTTTGATAGGAATGTAACGCTCTGAAGAAACAGGAGAGAAACACTGTAGGAAAAGTCCTGTACACAGCCAATCGAGCAAATCGTGGGTTGCCATAGAAATTGGAGAGCGAGTTACAGACAGTGCGATAGAGCGAGAAAGAGAGCGAGAGAGAGAGAGAGAGAGAGAGAGAGAGAGAGCGCATATGGGAAGAGGGAGAGGGGGTTACCCATAGCAACAGAAGCTTTAAAATAGCAGTGCAATGGCTTGCTCAGGCTTCTGAAGGTGCTGCACATCTGCACACCTCTTTCAATCAGGGGTCCACAACATGAAATCTGTCTCCTTCTATCATACACTTCCTCTTTCATTTCTTCATGAAGCCTGAGTCAGGATTTTTTGGAGATCTTACCTGCTGAACCGAGATTCCCTTATCCAAATCCAGACGTCTAACCAATAACCAAAATGCTCCTTCTTGAACCAGACACCAAGACAGCTCTTCTCCAGCTCAGAAACTCCTCCCACAACTCATTTTCTTACAGTCTTTATCCATCAGATTCCTTGTTACAATCAAGACCATGTACTTAACTTCACAAAAAGAAAATCTTCTGGTCATACACCTGTCCCTGTTTCCCAACTCGGATGGTTCTCCGCTGAGATGCCCCACAGTCTTTCAACCACCCCACTCATTTACCTTGTACCTCCTCCATAGATTCCCTCCTAATAACCAGGATACCTCCCATGATGAAAATACCTCCTCCTTTATGCCAGGTGTGTCCAATCTTATCCACAAAAAGGCAGTGTGCATGATATTTTATTCTAAAATAACATAAAATTTGGACAGCGATGCTCAAGGGGCAATGCTAGGATTTGATCTTTCCAATCATTAGCTCAAATCCTTAACCTCAAACGAGTTCTCAGCATCGATACTGACAAAATCAGCCAGGAGAAAACCTTCACACTTATATTTCCTGAATAGTTACATCTGCCATCTCTCACCTACAACCAGCTCCCTCACCTAGTTCACCACGTTCCCAAGTTGAGTCACGTAAATGAATCGTTATCTCAAACTGTAAGACTTATTGGCGCAGGGTAATGGGGAGTGTGTTTTCTAGTTTTCTTCTCCGTCCTGAGGCACTGAGATGTGAATGGTGTTGTCACGCTCCTACAGAGCAGTATTCACACGGTAACAGCAGAGCGAGTTACCCGGGAGACTTATTAGTGTGCACGCCAGGCCTCTCTTCACATTTAGAAAGAGAGAGAGAAAGAGAGAGAGAGAGAGAGAGAGAGAGAGAGAGAGAGAGAGAGAGAGATTGCATGAAGTCCATTTCAGAAAAGAAGCGGAAAGTGAAGTAGCCAATGAAGCATGATTTTACACACACACTGTTGCTGATGAACAAATGGAAAGGAGGTGGAGGATTTGTTAAGTGCATGTGCTTCTCACTCTCTCTTTCTCTTGTGGGAATACTGATGACTGCGACTCTAAGCAGCCTTTGTTTGAGGTGCCGGTGCTCCCTCTCTCCTCTAACTCACAAATTGTTTCTCTCTCACTCCAAGATTTTTATTCTCTCGGTATTGGGTGTGTCCCAGCAGGGGGCCCTGATTACTATGATGCCTGCTGAGATGAGGCATAAATAGAAACCTGTATTCCACTCTGCAAGTCTTAGAGCATTATCGATCTACTGTAGGTTTATTGGGTTTATTGATGTCCGTCGTTGGTGCTGGAGAAACTCTGGATGTGTGAGGAACATAAAAACTGGTCTACTCTGCCAGATCCTCAACGTTGTATTGATTATTGTCTGGCATCCATTTTTGCCTAATCAATTTGATTGCTCTATGAAGTCCCTGGTTATGGCTGCTTAGATCTCAGCCTTTAGTGATTTCTTTTCTTTTTCTATTTGCAATGAAATAAAAAAAGGTACCAAAGCAAAAGAGAACGAACAACATGGATAATAAACTTCAAAATGAAACAGAAATCAAAGTGAGATTAATGATGTCAAAAAAATCCTGTAATTACTTGGACACATAGAGAGAGATTAAATTCTGTCTGACTCTCCATGGCCTCCCCTGTAGGGTCCAGCTCCATCACTGCATCCATCTCTGTAGGTTCCATTTCAATCCCCACAGCCTCCAACCGCACCGGCTCCCATTCCCCCATCCTGTCCCTGCAGGTTCCATTCAATCCTTACCATAAACCATAACCTCCACAGACTCCAGTAGCTTCCCTACCTGTTACAATACAGTTACCACTTTAATCCATCTCTATTTCCTTCCCCACACACATCCCACCCAGTCCCCATCCCATCCCTGCAGACACTGACTCAGTCCCTACTCCATAACTATAACCAGCAGATACTCTTCCCAATCCCATGTATCACTAGACCACTCTAGACCTCGTACCTGTAGACCGCCACCTTGCACCTGTAGACCCCATCTCCACCCCATCCCCACAGGCCAGCTGTTCAGTTTATTCCTGTCTGCTTTATTTATACCTTATCCCTCTAAGCCCCATCTCCACCCCATCTCTGTAGAGACCATCAGGCCATTTATCCATCTCCTCTTGGGTAGACTCCATCACTATGCCATTGTTGCCCCATTTCCATCCTCACAGGCCACACATATCTATCTGCACACCATCCCTGTAGACCCCATCACCACCCCATCCCGGTCATTCCCCATTTCCACCTATCCACACGTACCCCATCCCTGTAGCCCCTACCCTGACCTCCATCCTAGTCAACAAGAGCTCCGCTCCATCTCCACAGGCCTCACTACATTCCCTTCACTACCTTCTGATACTCCAGCTCCAGATTCCCAAGCCTCTTCTCCGTACATGCTGTGGTTCCATCCTCACCCTCTATTCCACATGATCTCACTATATGAAGATTTATCTCTTCTGTACTATAAACCTCTTTGCTCCTACAAACGATTTATGAATAAATTGATTCTTATTCAGCTTTGATAAATGAGGCCCATTGTTTGTGGACATATGTGTTATATATTTTGGATGCTTTAAAGGAAAGCAGATCGAGTTTAGTTTATAAACCCCCTGTGTGCAGGGTGGGTTTATTTATTTATTTTTGAGGTTCTTTGAACGTAGACCATTTTATGAATAAATTGGACATTAATTGATCGCTAGCTTTTGATTGCGTTAGTGAACTGGCTGATTTTCTGTCACACTTCCTCACACACACTCCCTTTCATTTACACACATCACCCAGAATGACTGACCCCCACAGCACGCACATAGCCAAGGCCACCCGGAGTCACTAAACCCTCATTTGGAATAGTTAATAGCTATGAACTGTGCACAATTTGCCTTTCAATTGCTATCTGCGTACATTTATTCACTGGCTAATTACTCGTTAAGTAATAATGATGAGCTCTCGAGCACACTCTGTCTGCAGGCCAGCAGCGGCGCTCACGTTCCGCATCCAACCTGCCGCTGGCTCAGGCATTTATTGGTTTGTGTATTTATTTACTCAACTGGTAATGATGTTCGAACACTTTCTCCAGTAGAGAATAACTAACAGCTCAGAGAAAGTGAGAGACGATGCGCTCGTTTTTTTTCTGAATAACTTTTCATGGCCATCATATTTTCCTCGCTGGGGAATTTGCATAATATTTCAAGTGTTTGCATTTGTTGCCTTCACTGTAAATTGGAAGAGGAGAAGACAGGAAACTGAGCTTTTGACAGGGCAAGCAGTGTGTGTGTGTGTGTGTGTGTGTGTGTGTGTGTGTGTGTGTGCAACTGTTTATGCAGTTTGTGTATCTGAATTTAAATCAAGCCTGGTGTGTGTTTGAGAAACAGCTCATCTGTGCATGTGTGTATACATATAAATATATATAGTTCTGTGTGTGTGTGTGTGTGTGTGTGTGTGTGTGTGTGTGATCATGCAGTAAAAAATTAACATCCCGACCACATGCAATACACAATTACAGAGAGAAACCACGCAGCGCCTGATGAATGTCTGATGAAAAAATATTTAAATAGATAGATAGAATAACAGAGTGAGTAGAATAGAATAAAATAGAATAAAATAGAATAGAATAGAATAGAATAGAATAGAATAGAATAGAATAGGAGTTAAACTATTAAGAATTACAGGAAAAGTTCACACAGAATTAAGACTTCCAAAATAAACACTATATTTTTAAATCACTCAGTAAACAACTGTCTGCTTCCTGATTCAGTGTCTGCTGAACATTCAGTGAGTGAGAGAGAGTGAGTGAATAAGTGAATGAGTGAGTGAGTGAGTGAGTGAATAAGTGAATGAGTGAGTGAGTGAGTGAATATGTGAATGAGTGAATGAGTGAGAGAATAAATGAATAAGTGAATGAGTGAGTGAGTGAGTGAATAAGTGAGAGAATAAGTGAATGAGTGAGTGAATGAATGAGTGAGTGAGTGAGTGAGTGAATAAGTGAATGAGTGAGTGAGTGAATGAGTGAGTGAGTGAATATGTGAATAAGTGAATGAGTGAATGAGTGAGTGAGTGAATAACTGAGTGAGTGAATAAGTGAATGATTGAGTGAGTGAATGAGTGAGAGAATAAGTGAATAAGTTAATGAGTGAGTGAGTGAGTGAATAAGTGAATGAGTGAGTGAATAGGTGAGTGAGTGAATGAATGAGTGAGTGAATAAGTGAGTGAGTGAGTGAATAAGTGAATGAGTGAGTGAGTGAATAAGTGAGTGAGTGAGTGAATGAGTGAGTGAGTGAGTGAATACGTGAATGAGTTAGTGAGTGAGTGAATAAGTGAGTGAGTGAATAAGTGAGTGAGTGAATAAGTAAATGAGTGAGTGAGTGAATAAGTGAGTGAGTGAGTGAATAAGTGAATGAGTGAGTGAGTGAATAAGTGAGTGAGTGAGTGAGTGAGTGAGTGAGTGAATAAGTGAGTGATTGAGTGAGTGAGTGAATAAGTGAATGAGTGAGTGAGTGAATAAGTGAGTGAGTGAATAAGTGAGTGAGTGAGTGAATGAGTGAATAAGTGAGTGAGTGAATAAGTGAGTGAGTGAGTGAGTGAATAAGTGAGTGAGTGAGTGAATAATTGAATGAGTGAGTGAGTGAATAAGTGAGTGAGTGAGTGAATAAGTGAGTGAGTGAGTGAATAAGTGAGTGAGTGAGTGAGTGAATAAGTGAGTGAGTGAGTGAATAAGTGAGTGAGTGAGTGAATAAGTGAGTGAGTGAGTGAGTGAATAAGTGAGTGAGTGAGTGAATAAGTGAGTGAGTGAATAAGTGAGTGAGTGAGTGAATAAATGAGTGAGTGAGTGAGTGAATAAGTGAGTGAGTGAGTGAGTGAGTGAATAAGTGAGTGAGTGAGTGAGTGAATAAGTGAGTGAGTGAGTGAGTGAATAAGTGAGTGAGTGAATAAGTGAGTGAGTGAGTGAATAAATGAGTGAGTGAGTGAGTGAATAAGTGAGTGAGTGAGTGAGTGAATAAGTGAGTGAGTGAGTGAGTGAGTGAATAAGTGAGTGAGTGAATGAGTGAGTGAGTGAATAAGTAAGTGAGTGAGTGAGTGAGTGAATAAGTGAGTGAGTGAGTGAATAAGTGAGTGAGTGAGTGAGTGAATAAGTGAGTGAGTGAATAAGTGATTGAATGAATAAGTGAGTGAGTGAGTGAGTGAATAAGTGAGTGAGTGAGTGAGTGAATAAGTGAGTGAGTGAATAAGTGAGTGAGTGAGTGAATAAGTGAGTGAGTGAGTGAGTGAGTGAATAAGTGAGTGAATGAGTGAGTGAGTGAGTGAATAAGTGAGTGAGTGAGTGATTGAGTGAATAGGTGAGTGAGTGAGTGAGTGAATAAGTGAGTGAGTGAATAAGTGAGTGAGTGAGTGAATAAGTGAGTGAGTGAGTGAGTGAATAAGTGAGTGAGTGAGTGAATAAGTGAGTGAGTGAGTGAGTGAATAAGTGAGTGAGTGAATAAGTGATTAAATGAATAAGTGAATAAGTGAGTGAGTGAGTGAGTGAATAAGTGAGTGAGTGAGTGAGTGAATAAGTGAGTGAGTGAGTGAGTGAATAAGTGAGTGAGTGAGTGAATAAGTGAGTGAGTGAATGAGTGAGTGAGTGAGTGAATAAGTGAGTGAGTGAGTGAGTCAATAAGTGAGTGAGTGAGTAAGTGAATAAGTGAGTGAGTGAGTGAGTGAGTGAGTGAGTGAATAAGTGAGTGAGTGAATAAGTGAATGAGTGAGTGAGTGAGTGAATAAGTGAGTGAGTGAATAAGTGAGTGAGTGAATAAGTTAGTGAGTGAGTGAATGAGTGAGTGAGTGAGTGAATAAGTGAATAAGTGAGTGAGTGAATAAGTTAGTGAGTGAGTGAATAAGTGAGTGAGTGAGTGAGTGAATAAGTGAATAAGTGAGTGAGTGAATAAGTTAGTGAGTGAGTGAGTGAATAAGTGAGTGAGTGAATAAGTTAGTGAGTGAGTGAATAAGTGAGTGAGTGAGTGAATAAGTGAATAAGTGAGTGAGTGAATAAGTGAGTGAGTGAATAAGTGAGTGAGTGAATAAGTTAGTGAGTGAGTGAATAAGTGAGTGAGTGAATAAGTGAATAAGTGAATAAGTGAGTGAGTGAATAAGTGAGTGAGTGAGTGAATAAGTGAGTGAGTGAATAAGTTAGTGAGTGAATAAGTTAGTGAGTGAGTGAATAAGTGAGTGAGTGAGTGAATAAGTGAATAAGTGAGTGAGTGAATAAGTGAGTGAGTGAATAAGTTAGTGAGTGAGTGAATAAGTGAGTGAGTGAGTGAATAAGTGAATAAGTGAGTGAGTGAATAAGTTAGTGAGTGAGTGAGTGAATAAGTGAGTGAGTGAATAAGTTAGTGAGTGAGTGAATAAGTGAGTGAGTGAATAAGTGAGTGAGTGAGTGAATAAGTGAATAAGTGAGTGAGTGAATAAGTGAGTGAGTGAGTGAGTGAGTGAATAAGTGAGTGAGTGAATAAGTGAATAAGTGAGTGAGTGTATCAGACACACACAGACACGCACAGATGAACACACGCACACAGACGCGCACAGACGCGCACACACACACACACACGGACGCACACAGACGCACACACACAGACACACACGGACACACACACACACACAGACACACACACACACAGACACACAGACAGACAAAGACACACATAGACACACACAGACACACACACACAGACGCACACAGACGCACACACACACACACACACACACACACACAGATGCACACAGACACACGGACACACAGACACACACAGACGCACACACACAGATGCACACAGACACACACGGACGCACACAGACACACATAGAAGCACACAGACACACACGGACGCACACAGACACACATAGACGCACACAGACACACATAGATGCACACAGACACACACGGACGCACACAGACACACATAGACGCACACAGACAAACACAGACATGCACAGATGAACACACACACACACAGACGCACACAGACGCGCACACACACACACACACACTCACGGATGTACCCAGACTCACACAGACGCACACAGATGCACACACACACACGGACACACACAGACACAGACGCACACAGACTCACACAGACGCACACACACACACAGATGCACACAAACAGATGCACACAGACACACACGAACGCACACAGACACAGACGGACGCACACGGACGGACATGGGCGCACAAAGACGCACACAGACACACACAGACGCACACAGACGCACACAGACGCACACAGACGCACACAGACGCACACAGACACACACAGACGCACACAGACACACACAGACGCACACAGACGCACACAGACGCACACAGACACGCCGTGAGTTCAGATACACGCTTCAGATTCAGAGGCAGATAATGACATCATAACACAGAGGATCTGTAAAATAAACCTTTATGGCAGAATACAGATGTTTATAAATCACGACGCAGATGTTTACAAAGTTTAACTCTTTTTAACATCACTTTAGAAGTTACGACTCACTGATATTAACAAATTATATTCATTCATTCATTCATTCATTCATTCATTCATTCATTCATTCATTTATTTATTCATTCATTTATTTATTTATTTATTTAAGTCGTGACTGACTATTTATTTGTTTGTTTGTTTGTTTGTTTGTTTGTTTGCTTATTTATTTATTTATTTCAAATCACTGACTTTTGGAAATATTTATTTATTTGTTTGTTTGTTTTTCATCCATTTGTTTATTCATTTATTTTACACATCGTTACTCACTAGCTATTTATTTATTTATTTATTTATTTATTTATTTATTTATTTATTTATTCTTTTATTGCAACTCACTGGCTTTTGCAAATATTATTTATTTATTTGTTTATTTATTCATTTATTTATTTGAGTAACTCACCCACAGATTTCAGTTTTGTTTTATTTCATTAATTTTCTTTATAAACGTCTCCACAGGTTTTCGACTCGTTGACTTTTACACATTTGTAATTTTATGTTTTTTATCCCTTTAGAAATCGTCAGCTTGCGGTTGCATTGTTTACGGTTACTTACAGACTCTTTAAACACGTCAGCTTAGCAACGTCCTCCCCAGTGTTAGCTCGCTAGTAATGACTACACCACGCTGTTACAGTAAAACAATCAGCAGCAGCATGAGAGTGACTGTGACCAGCTGAAGGGTTTTATTCCACTTAAACCACAGCAATTTATTTATTTATTAACAACAACGTGTACTTTTTATCAGTTTATAGTTACATTTAATGCTGTGGAGCGACTCAGCTGAAAGTTACAGTGAGAAGCAGGAGACTCTGAGCTGAAAAACAGTCTCTCTGTGTGTGTGTGTGTGTGTGTGTGTGTGTGTGTACACTAGTATGTGAGCGAGGATTAGCTCATTACTGTAGCATATCCCAGAATGCTGTGGGGCAGAGGTCGTTAGCAGCCTGGCCTGCCTTCAGCTTGTCATGGCCTCTGGCACTCATTCTGTCAGGATGTACGCCAGAAATTAACGGGGTGTGTGTGTGTGTGTGTGTGTGTGTGTGTTGTGTGTGTGTGTGTGTGTGTGTGTGTGTTTCATTTTATTTGTGCTCTGTTGCTTATCCGAATGGTTCTAGCTCTTGCTTTCTCTCGCTCCTCTCTGACACACACACACACACACACACACACACACACACACACTTATTATCTCTCCTTCTGTTATCGTTCCTGATGTCCTCCACTCTTTACAGCCGAAGGTTTCAGCTCCAGACTGAGCAAAGCGTTTAAAAGGAACACACAGTAGAAATAGATTTAATTTCTAAAAATGTATTTCTATTTACACAAATACATCGAAATGTAAACAAAATAAACAGCTATTAGAGGTTCATGAACTCGGCCGTGAACTCTCCTCCTACAGTTCGGCTTTAATAATAAATAATTTCCAATCAAATAAAAGCTTTAATGTAAAGTTTTTAATAAAGGTCTTTATGCTCTGTTTTAAAAATTTAACTCGATCTCATATTCACACAATATTTTCTACTTTTATTTTGTACTTTATATAATAATTTGGAACATAATTCCTCTTATTAATGATGAATGAACTCCTGACTTGCTTATAACGTAATAAAACCTGTAATTGAAGCTGAAATGAAGAAAGTCTTATTAAAGGTTGGGTTTTTTTAAAGGTTCTAAAACATTTTATTAAGTTCAGGATCATTAATGTAAATGTTTTTAAAAGTGTTTTTTTTACATTATTCACACAACACCGTTATCTCATCGTGATGTGTCTGTTATAGAAATGCTGTAGAGTTTTAATAAGTAAATAACTTTCATAAAACCTTGGTGAATTTTTTACTGTAGGTTTTGATGATGGTGTAAATGAGAACTCTTACACAGGAAGTGGCTCACTGTCACAGATCCGGTCCAGATGTGTAGTTGTGTAGTTGTTTGGGTTGTGGTTCTGTCTCTCAGTGCCTCGTTATCATGTTGTGTTCACCTGTTTTACGTTAGACTGGGACGAATCTCGTCCGTTTGTGGCGGTGAGACGGGTTCAGATGTATGATTCAGATACAGAGGCAGATGATGACGTCATGACACAGAGACTCTGTAAAATAAACATTTATGACAGAATACAAAGTTTGTTTTTGATCAGTTTATTAGTTGCGACTTTGATGTTAGCTTAATTTTTTAATTCAAGACTTTAACAATTACGACTCGCTGATGTTAACAAGTTGTATTTATTTATTTATTTATTTATTTATTTATTTATTTATTTATTTATTTATTGCAACTCACTGACTTTTGCAAAAAATTATTTACCCTATTCATTTTTTACAAATCATGCTCAATAACTATTTATTTATTTATTTATTTTTTGCAATTTACTGATTTTTGCAAATATTATTTATTTATTTATTTATTTTTTTTTTACAAGTCATGACTCACTAACTAACCATTTATTTATTTTTTATTTCTTTATTGAAACTCAAATAAAAAAAAAATATTTATTTATTTATTATAACTCACTGACTTTTATAAATATTATTTATTTATTTATCTTTACAAGTCATGCTCAATAACTATTTGATTATTTAATTCATTTATTTATAGCAATTCACGGCCTTTTCCAAATATTATTTATTTATTTATTTATTGCAACTCAGTAACTTTTGCAAATATTTATTTATTTTTACAAGTCATGTTCAATGACCATTTATGGATTTACTTATTTTTTATTTTATTTATTTTTTTTATTTACTTATTTGCAACTCTGATTTTTGCAAACAATATTAATATATATTTTTTTTATTTATTGCAACTCACTGACTTTTGCTAACATTATTTATTTATTTATCTTTACAAGTCATGCTCAATAACTATTTATTTTATTTATATATTTATTTATTTATTGCAATTGACTGACTTTTGCAAATATTATTTATTTATTTTACAAGTCATGACTCACTAACTAACTAACTATTTATTTATTTATTTATTTATTCATTCATTCATTCATTCATTCATTTATGAGAATACACAGGAAGTGGCTCACTGTCATGGATCCGGTCCAGTTGTCTAGTGTTTCTGTCTCTCAGCGCTTTGGTATCACGTTGTGTTCACCTGTTTTGTGTTAGACTTGGATGAATCTTGTCGATCTGTTGCCTGTCTTTACGCTAGAATATGAATTATCCTTGTCTATATAAAGCTTAATAAAGCTAGTTCATGTGATGCTAGCTAATTCACAGCTACAATACAACCAAAACATCAAGCTGTGTAAAATTGTACGTTTAATTGTTAAATCTAGCGAATGGCTCAGCACTAGCTTGTAGACAGCGGCGTGTCTCAGAACCTTTTCCTGTGGAAATTGTTTTGATTGGAAATCAAACCGAGGTTGATCACAGTGTCACCTTCTAATTATGCTAATGGATGTGTTTAACTTGCTTTCTTGCATCTTTCCAGACACAGGGGATGTTTTCTGATTGAATCCTTTATGTTTAACAATAAAAATTAAACATCAAGCAAGCATTCTTCTTCTAAAAATTCCCCTCTGTATTATATAATAATAAATTTAAAGGGCTAAATTGCTCCTCAATAATAAATGTAGAGGCAGTCATAATAACTCATAATGTAGCAGAAAGTCTCTAGGACAGGGTTATGGAGACATTTTTGGAAAGAATTGGCCCAAAAAAAGCCTTCTCTGGCTGTAAAATGGCTTCCTTCCCCCCAAAAAAGTTAAATATGCAGAGAGAATTCCTTTGGTGCTGAAATCATCAGCCAATTAATAAAACAGTGGCTAAAAATTCCCACCGGATGACCCGGAGACGGCTCCCGTTTTAAATAACCTCCACTAATCTCTTACAGAAGGGACAAAAAAAAGAAAAAGGAAGACGTGCTCGTTAGGCGTGAAATAAACGACATAAATAACCGCAGTGCTGCAGTTTCAGATGCTGAACAGAACAGTAAGATGGGATCAAGAGGAAATCCACCAGATGTTAAAATATTTACAGTAAAAGTTTCATTTCAGAAGCAACTCGGAGAAATTCGGCGTGCAAACACAGCCTCTGGTAAAATGATAGATAGATTTATATTTTATACATATTTTTCATATTTATTTCAGCAGTTTGCTTTGCTTTGGGTGAAATACATCCAGACCACATACATCCAGTTATAGTTTAACCGCTAACTGCAGGGAAAGCTCTTTAGCTTTATAATCATTATATTTAACAAATATAGACTTTTTTTTAAATAAAATAAAAATATCTATATTTTTAAATGAATTCTGCTAGCATAAGAATAACACCCTCCTAGTTTGTACGGGTTAAAACAAAAAAAAATATTGGGGGGCGGGGTTAAAAAAAATATAAATAATTGAGCTATACACAGTAAACATAAGTAAACGCTAACCTTTAAAGGTCAGTGTTATTGCTCATAATTGTATAGAATTTTTTTGTGAACTTGTAGCTGAAAAGTATCGGTGTACCTCAAGGCTCTCTCCTGGGGCTGCTGTTATTTATTTTTCTGGTTTTAATGCATTTGACTGAGTTGAAAAAAAATTAGGTCAACAAACTTTTATAGTTTTTCTACAGTATGGTATTCATAGAGAGAAGAGGATTGTGGTTAATTTCTGGAGTTTGTGCTTGTGGAATATTTTAAAGGTGAGCAAGAACTCTTTGACTTAGCAAACACTATTATTATTATTATTATTATTATTATTATTATTATTATTATTATTATTATTATAAAGAAACAAGAACCAATAAAAGTGAACGTTATTAGTTTTATTTATTTTTTATTATTTCAGTGATGTACCTCAAGGCTCTCTCCTGGGGCTGCTGTTATTTATTTTTCTGGTTTTAATGCATTTGACTGAGTTGAAAAAAAATTAGGTCAACAAACTTTTATAGTTTTTCTACAGTATGGTATTCATAGAGAGAAGAGGATTGTGGTTAATTTCTGGAGTTTGTGCTTGTGGAATATTTTAAAGGTGAGCAAGAACTCTTTGACTTAGCAAACACTATTATTATTATTATTATTATTATTATTATTATTATTATTATTATTATTATTATAAAGAAACAAGAACCAATAAAAGTGAACGTTATTAGTTTTATTTATTTTTTATTATTTCAGTGATGTACCTCAAGGCTCTCTCCTGGGGCTGCTGTTATTTATTTTTCTGGTTTTAATGCATTTGACTGAGTTGAAAAAAAATTAGGTCAACAAACTTTTATAGTTTTTCTACAGTATGGTATTCATAGAGAGAAGAGGATTGTGGTTAATTTCTGGAGTTTGTGCTTGTGGAATATTTTAAAGGTGAGCAAGAACTCTTTGACTTAGCAAACACTATTATTATTATTATTATTATTATTATTATTATTATTATTATTATTATTATTATTATTATAAAGAAACAAGAACCAATAAAAGTGAACGTTATTAGTTTTATTTATTTTTTATTATTTCAGTGATGTACCTCAAGGCTCTCTCCTGGGGCTGCTGTTATTTATTTTTCTGATTTTAATGCATTTGACTGAGTTGAAAAAAAATTAGGTCAACAAACTTTTATAGTTTTTTTTACAGTATGGTATTCATAGAGAGAAGAGGATTGTGGTTAATTTCTGGAGTTTGTGCTTGTGGAATATTTTAAAGGTGAGCAAGAACTCTTTGACTTAGCAAACACTATTATTATTATTATTATTATTATTATTATTATTATTATTATTTTTAAAAGAAACAAGAACCAATAAAAGTGAACGTTATTAGTTTTATTTATTTTTTATTATTTCAGTGATGTTCCTCAAGGCTCTCCACTGGGGCCACTTTTACTTTCGTCTACATCCTTTCACCTAATTTTATTTATTTACTTATTTTAAAATCAACATATTTAACTGATCATTACTGATCAATTTTTGTTCTGCTGCTAATCTAACCTCATGAATATAACCAGAAGAAAATAATCATGGGAATTTGTGTGAACTCTGAATAGAATAGCGTGACGTGGGGGTGACTTTTTTTGTCTCCGCTCTACATGAGTGATGCTTTTTAAACACACTCATATTATATGTTAAATCTGTCCATCAAGTCACGATTTAAATCCCATTAACCACAGAACACTTCATCTTCTGCCAAGGACACAGCCTTATGAAATCCCCCTCCCCCATTTCACCTCCCCCCCTCAACTCTGTGTGGTCATCAGTTATCGATGGCAATGAATCAATACAGTAATGGTGTCATATCAAGGATAGAAACAGCACGACGCCTCCATCCTGCTATTTTGATCGCTATATTTTTCCACTTCGCATTTTTTTTCCGATCGCTCATTCACACCATTCCTCTCATATCGATTTGCCATTGTCATCTAATTGCTCTCTTGACAGGACAACAATATAGCGCCGTGATTGGCTCTCCCTCGTCATACTGAAGAATTACAGTCACGTTCGGGCAAACACACACATACACACACACACACACACACACACACACACACACGTTGAGTTTCTGTCGAGTTTTTACTCATTCATAAGAAATGATTCATTGGCTGAGATTGTTTGCAGCAGTGGATTTATATATATATATATATATATATTAGTAAGAGAAGAGGATTGTGGGTAATTCCTTTGGGACCAAAACGTCAAGTTTTGCGGCTCACAGATATGTTTTCACCAGGGCATGACGGGCCCAGGTGAGAGAGTGGGACTCCATGCTGTTTTCCTGCGGGTTGGCAATGAGGGCTCAAATCCATCTCTGGTCAGATTCACATGGGAAACGTTCAGTAATTATTCGGAACAATATAGCAACCAACAGCAACCGACTTTATTAAGGCCACGTTCGAGGACAAAAAGAAATGAGTCAGCGTTTGTGAAATTTCATTTCTCTGCTCATTATTTCTACATGTGTAATGGTTAATCTTTCTCTTTGGCAGCATCTGAAAAAAAAAAAAAAAAGTGGGTTGGTGCTAAAAATAGATACTCATACAGCAGTCATGTTGTGGGGGAGGGGTGGATAAAATAATAACAATTAAAAAAATAATCAAAAATAATTATAAATGAGCAAGCTTTAAATAATAACAAATCATTTCCTGTGAGCCTTATTATTAGAATTTTTTTTTTTATTATTATTTCATCAGCATGTGGTGTACCTCAAGGATCTCTTCTTGGACCGTTTTAATTGTTATTATATTTTTATTATGTTTTATACTTCCCATTGTGACACTATTATACATTGTAGAATGTACACACATTTTCTAGGGTGCTACACACACCCAGAGGAGGATTCTGGGTAATTATTTGATAACTGTTCCATTATTGTTTTAGCAGGAAATAATTGTAAACGGCTAACAATTAGAGTTCTGTTAGTACACATGATCCGTATTATTCGATTTCTTTTGTTCTGTAATGATTTTATTTTGAGGCATTTTTCTATCTTGTAGGCAATATGGAAAAATTTGAATATTCCTTTCATCATGATCAATGGAAATGAATCTTCGTAATGGAGTCACAAACACAGCAGCACATGAAAACCTAATGCTGGTGTTTGTGTCAGTTTACATCTGCAGCGCTGGGGTTCAATTAGTCTAACAGCTCTTTGCAATTTGTAATTTTAGTTTAGAGAAAGATCTTGGTTGAGGATTTTGAGGAAAGAAAAGCAATCAGCGTTATCGTAAATATGATACATTTTGTTTGTCTTAGGAAAAAAAACCCGGACAACGAGTCGTTCAGAGAGTTGATTCTTATTGGTGTCGACTCTTAGAGTCAACTCTTATTGGCAAGCTGAACCAAATCATTTGACTCACCGAAAGAGAACCGTAATCATTACAGTCTCCTGCCAGGAACACTTTTTATTTCATCAGTCAGCGAAGCCTAAAGGTGCTTTCCCACCTATTAATCTTTTTGCTGAGTCGGAATCAGAGGGAAATTGATTCCTTTTGCCTTGTTTGCTATTTGGTTTGGTTTTGCTTTCACACCGTACACAATTAAACAAAACAAAGAAGCAAAAAGACGTGTGCAGCATGCAGGACTGAACATGTCCACGCAAAACTTGGTGATATATAAAGCTTTGAGATTAGATCACTTACAAAATTTAAAATAAAAGAAACACAAAAATGTTTATCCCGTATCCTGATTTTTTCTTCTTCCTTTTTTCATCTAAATCTCATATCACTAAATCTAAGTCACGCATGAGTGCACTACAGATCTGTGCTTTGGCTCAGAAACGAACAGCAAAAGTCATGACAAATTTGATTCACTTCCTGCAGGTGAGTCGATTCAGAGTCGAATCGCTTTCGATTCACCTCGCTCACCCAGGGGCCTGATTGCTGTGTTCTCCCCTCCCTACAGAGGAGGAGAAAGCAACAGGGTTCTGTTCCAAACATGTCAAAGCAGCACGAAAACACAATTATTCAACACGTTATTATTCAACACGTTATTATTCAACACGTTATTATTCAATACGTTATTTAAAAATCGAGGCGAATCCATCTCGAGGAAGTGCTCGAATGAAATTGAAAATAAAGTCAGAACAGCCTCATTTTTTCTCCCGGATTGCAGCTATGCGATACATTTCTATCAAACCGTCAGACCAGAATAATGATCAAACATTTATATTTATTGGATTCACAATCTAATTGTGCTGCCATATTGTGGTGTGCTGAAATACAGCCGCAGTGGAGAAATGGAGGCGTTCTAATAATAGACACCAAACACACTAGATATTATAATCCAGGGAAAAGCTGGGGATATTGTGCAGATATCATAGACAAACTGGAGGCACTTTACTGCATCCATGACACCAGGCCTGCTATGGAACAAGCTTGGTGGGCGGAGCCATAAAAACAACATGTCCTTATCCCACACCAACCCAAAGAACTGCCTGATCTTCAACACTTCTAGCATCAGTATTTAGTGTAATGTTTTTTTTAGGGCACACCAGTAAAAAAAAACCCAGTGTGCTGTATTACAGTGTTGATTAAAGCAGATACATATCACCCTAAGGCGCCGTTTTCTCGCTCTAACACAACTCATCGGCTCATTAACAAGCCCTTCACGAGGATATAAAGAGTATTCGAGCGTGTGTGAGACCCTCTATCCCGCTCCTTTAGTCACCCCAACCTGCTATTTTCAATTAAAGATTACGAGTAGAAGAAAATAATATTAGCGTGAGGTTCTGGCTGGTGCACAGAAATGTTTTTTTGCTAAAAAAAAAAAACGAGCTCATGGCTAAAGGAAAAAAAGTATGAAATTATTTTAAATGAAGAAGCCAGGCTTCTCTCGGCACACTCAGGATTCCGTTTGGACAAGACGAGATCAGCCGTTTTCTCTCTGACATTAGCGATATGAAAAGCTCCGTCGTCAGAAAAAAGCCCCCAGAGGACTCTCGTACTCGCTCAGGCCCAGCTCGGCGAATTGTAAATGTGATTTCTTTCTGTTTCTGCTTATAAAGAGCATACAAGCGGGAGGTGACTCGCGTCCATGGCCTGAATGCAAGCTAATGATGTGTCTATCAAACAGAACATAGGCTCAAAGCAAGTGACAGCGCACGAGCAAGTACTAAGACTTATGAGTGGGCCCAGCCTGCTTGTTAGCAAAAAAAAAAGACAAAAATATTTGAGCTGTATGGATATAAAGTAGATACCATGGCTAACAAGCCAATAAAAAAGGTTAGCAGTTATCTACTTTACAGCTTAGCCACCTAAGCAGGAATATTCCCTTGAGTGAAGGTATTTGGACGTTCTTCAAAAGGTTCTCTTATCACTTATCTCATACAAATCGATCAGAATTACCCTAGAAAAATAATCCCATCCAAATATCACCTGAGAAACTGGAAGAACTGTGGAATAATAGTTTTGACCAAGCTGGTCCCTGCTATCAATCACGACTTTTAATGGTGTCGCCTATTAAACAACTGCATCCATCCCCAAGTAAAGGTCCTTGTAGATCACCTGAACTTCTGATCGATCTTCTCAGATCATCAATCAGTGCAAATGGCCACATTTCAGCTGGTCAGTTGACCTTAATGACCACTGGAATGAAGTGCCAGGTTTCATGTGTAAGCTGTAATTACCCAGAATGCTGTGGGGGGAAAAGAGTAATGGCCTGGCCAAGAAGAATCTCCTAGGTCTTTAAAGGACTACTTCACCCACAAAAGGTTGCCAATACTTTCAGTAGAATAATGAGGAGCAGTTTTGTAGGTGGGGTCAATCATGCTTGGTTGCCTGTTAGCATTTTTTTGAGTGTTGTATAATATCTTCATCAGCTTCTTCTCTATCGGAGTTTCCGGCTCTCTGTCCTCTGCAGTTTCTCCCAGACGTTCATAATTTCAGCACAGGTTTTGAGCATTAGCCAGATATCTGCTCGATGCTAAGTGGAGGCCATTAGTGTGCCAGACAGCAATCACGGAATAAAAAAATGACAGTGGAGTAAGGCAGCTGGTGGACGACTCAAAGCAGGACCTAATTTAACTGCTCCTTTTTGGCCGGACAAATGAACTGCCAAGCAATGCAGAAGCAGAAGTGAACCTGAGGAGGGAGGAGGGCCAAGCGCCACCGAGGTACAGAGGGAAGTAAGATTAAAACAGAGCTGTACATTAGTCACTTATTTTGCATCCAGGTTATCGAACCGATGCCAAACACCTGCTGAGGCGCCGTCAGGGTGCTGCTGCTGCTCTCTGTTAAAATCAGAACCTTCTGAAAGCTGGAGGATGGTTTAGCTATGAAAAGGTTTCATGAAAGTGTAGTTTTATTTTTAAACCTCATAATGGTAGCAGTATCTCTTCTTTATCACAACAACCTGTTGCAGGAGATAGAAGATTTATTTCTTACTCACTCGCTAATTGATGTTTGACTGATTAAAGATCATCACATTTTTGTTTTGGGATTTATATTAATAAAAATTAATGGACTCTTGTTGCAGAATCTGTACCAACACTAATGTAATTCCGTAGCTGCAGTATTTCCGGTATACCAGCCACTTCTACTGGAAACTCCAGCAATTTTCTGAACCTCGATCACTTCACGAAGCATTAAACACGCGAAGTGCCTGGGGCTCGAAGGCGGTAGTTGACGGAGTGTGGAGGAAGCTCTGGCTCCACTCGAGTGTACCCCATTACCTCAAATGGCCTCGGTTATGTCGAACCCCATTTGCAGTGAAGATCCATCTTCCTCTTTTCTGTCTGCCACTGACTCGATGTGACAGAGCCGATCTGCTTTTTAAACGCCATTTAGAAAGCACTTTACGGAGCTACCCAGCCCTCCATCTGCTGCTTCAAAGTAACAAGGTATTGCCTGCTTTGGCTCATGGGTAAATGTCAGGTCAGGAGGTGGTGTGGAACTTTGGGAACTTAGCAGTTCGGGAAAAAGAGAAAGGTTGAGGAGTTGAGTAAGAGGTCCACTCGTCTGTGATGAGCCACTTCTCCTGCAGAAAAATCCAATACGTCTCCCACACGTCCTTAAAATAACCAGCGAGCTCCCTACGCAGAATGTGGAAGCCTCCAGAGAGTGCCAGAGAAATAGAGATTGTCAAAAAGCTGAGAGAACCAAATAGTCAGGAAACGTCAAATATATCGAGAAAATTATTTGGTTTGAGTGGAATAAATGAAACAAGGCTGATCCCAGGATCAGTTCATCAAGATCACTTCTGAAACGCACTCCAGGTCATCTGTCAGTAGCACAGGGGCCGAATCGAGACGTATCCTAAACCTGAGTAATGAGCAGAAAGACTGAGAAGGAAATGCACTCCTGGATGGATTCTGATCAAGCCAACTCTTGCCAATAACCAGTGGGCTTCCCTGGGAGTCTAGCACTCTTAGTAATATTGCTGGAGGATCGATCAGGGCTGGAAATTTACGGCTGTACACACAGGCTTTTACTCAGCCGTTGCCATAAAGCACCAGGCCCCAAGAAGAAATACAGGGAAGGACAAAGGGAGGTTTAGAAAAAAAAGGATGATGGAGGAAGCCTGCAAATAAGCGCTAGAACAAGATTAGCTGAATATGCCCGTAACAATTTTATTCATTTTGTTTATTCTTTCAGAAATATATCAGCAATATCTTGATAGGGAGTGAGAATGGCTCAGGCGTACTTCAGCTGCAACAAAAAGCCGATCAATTCAACAACTTGATAATTAAATTGATTTCAAAATGATAAAAGACAGCAAGGTGGAGTTACAGTGGGGATATGGTAGAATAGTGGTTATGAGAAGGTTATGAGTTTGAACCCCAGGCACACCAAGCTGCTGCTGCTGGGCCCCTGAGCAAGGCCCTTAACCCTCAGTTGTATAAAATGAGATAAATTGTAAGTCATTCTGGATAAGGGCATCTGCCAAATACCAGAAATGTAAATGTAGCATGTCCCCAAAATGTTCTCTTCTGCTTCCAATACAGTTAAATAAAAGTATGTACCTCTGACCTTCACACCTGACCACACCTGATCTGGTTCTTTCCTAAACTGCTGGTACAAAAGCAACACACAATTAGAATGTCATTGTTCCCCTTCACTGGAACTAAGATTCCCAAACCCTGCTCCAGCATAACGATGCTCCTGTGCACAAAGCCCCTAACCTCCATGAAGACATGGTGTAGAGGTGAAGGTTGGAGAAAGTGGGAGATCTTGTGTGTCCTACACAGAGTCCTGACTCTGACTGAACACCTTTAGGATGAACTGGAGTCTCCTCAACATCCAATCACTAATGCTCTCATAGCTGAATGATCACTAATCCCCACAGCCACAATCCAACAACTAGTGGAGACCCTTCCAAGAAGAGAAGATTGGAGCTGATTATAACACAGTAGGAATCCAAAGCAGCACATGTGTAACACAGCTCTGATGGACTTTCCGCTCATCTGCATACATAATGATGCTTCAGCTAAAGAGTAAGAGGTTTAAAATGTGTGTGTGTGTGTGTGTGTGTGTGTGTAAATGTGTCTTTGATATGAAGTATTTGATAAGGATGTGCTTTAGCAAGCACTGTATCTTGCTAGCACCATGCCAGTGAAGCTCATTTGAATTTGAGAGCGAGAGCTGCAGGGTGGTGATTA
>JAUCMX010000029.1:14797793-14805293 GCA_033459395.1 Hemibagrus guttatus | reverse complement strand
GTCTCCACTGAAGCATGTAATGTTTGTCTCTACTTTTATGCAAGCGGAGTCGACCTTTTACTAACCACCAGAACAGCCCACGCTTAGAAGTCATCAACATGGCCGCGGCTATGACTGACAAGCCAGAGGAAGGAGTGTGTGTGTGTGTGTGTGTGTGTGTGTGTGTTTCATTTGTTGGTAGGAATTAAACTGTTTACTATCCTGTAAACATAGCGACACACAGTCGTATTTTCCGTATTTTATTTTAGCGCTAGTCTCTAAACATGACTACACTTGGCCTCCTCCTCAGCTTCCCTGCTAGCAGGACAGAACGCTTTGGCTCTTCGTCAACACACACGCTGCGTCATGAACACAAATAAATCAACACGCAACCACAAAGACGTGAAGGAAAGTGAAGAGAACCTTCTGGCACAGATGCTCCTGATGGTGAAAAGTTACGCTATGTAGGGGTGGAGATATTTAGCTGTCTGGACGAGATCGTTGTCAGGAATTTAATTCCATTTAGCTTCATGCATGTAAGCTTGAGGAACTGAAGAGAAGCGGCGTCTCTAAATGAGATTCAACAAAAAAACAAATATTTTACTGTTCTTCTGTGAGCCAGATGTCTTTGTGTTTAAACTTCTCGAGAATTATTAGCAAGCCTTTCCTGAAATAATTGGCTGACCAGATCATTTAATTAGCTCAAAGTTTTACCAATCTGTTGTTTATTAGCAGCGTTTACTTTGAGTTGAACAGCAGAAATAACAACGATTTATGTTTCTTCGTTAAGGCTCTGAACCACACCAAATGTTGCCGTCTGTTTGTTTTCCGTACGGAGGCAGCGGCGGCGGTGGTGGTGGCGACTCCCCCGTTCCCCTCAAGCGCCGCTCGCTAATTTCTGCTTTCCCAGATGTTGATTTGCTGTTAGCGTTAGCTGTGATTTCATGTGTGGCGCAAACACCGTAGTGGAAACACGCAGCTGTTGCCTCCATCCTCATCGTCCTCTCTTTAACACTGCGCCATGGGGAGCGGCGGTCATTCAGCCGTGTAATATTTCCATCGCTTTGCTTTTTTATTCGTGTGGAAAATGGACTGCCTTCACAGAAAATGCCAGTGATTTACTGGTTAAACTTGCTTCAATTGTTGTCAAAGTGTCCATCAGTTCATTCATGAGTTCACGGTCATTTATAGCTAGACAAAAAAAAAAAAGAGAAAGATTTTCTACAACCTGGTTGCTACTTTGTCTCTAAACATGAGTCATGATGCAGTGAAGAAAAAAAACGGATACTGAAACGTCTTAATGCATCTCTCACAGCTAGACCAACAAGACGGAAAGGATCGTCACCTTTTCATTTCTCTACACAGCTTACCCTGTGGAATCTACCCCAGGAGACTTGGGGCACATAACAGGGGACTCCCTGGACAGGATGTTGGTCTGTTGTACGGCACAATCGCACACACACTCACGGACTATTTAGAGAACTTAGAACTTGTGTATTTGGACTGGACAAGGAACCGGAGAACCTGGAGGAACCCCCGAGGCACAGGGAGAACATGCATTTACCCTGTGGAACCTATCCCAGGAGGCTCACTGCATTAGGTAGGGGATTTCCTGGACGGGATGTTGGTCTGTTCTACAGCACAATCGCACACACACTCACAGACATTTTAGAGAGCTTAGAACACGTGTCTTTAGACTGAGTGAGGAATCTGGGGAACCTGGAGGAACCCCTGAGGTACAGGGAAAACATGGACTTACCCTGTGGAACCTATCCCAGGAGACTTGGGGCACGTAAGAGGGGACTCCCTGGACAGGATGTCGGTCTGTTGTACGGCACAATCTCACACACACTCATGGACTATTTAGAGAGCTTAGACCAAGTGTTTTTGGACTGAGCGAGGAATCTTGAGAACCTGGAGGAACCCCTGAGGCATGGGGAGAAGATGCAAGCTTATAAACTCCACACATTTTTCAGGGGCAGGAATCAAACCTTGGACCCATGAAACAAACACGCTAACCACTAAGCTTCCATGCCTCCATTTCATTAATTCGTTAATTAATACAGAAAAATCATCTCACACCTGAATGGAACCATCACACCTAGACACACTTAAAACGATTTAGTCCTCAAACACACCGCACACTCTCAACATTCCTGCTGATGATGCCATGGACTATTATACCAGAGACTAGCTAGTTAACCTTCATCAACAAGCTAGCTACATTTACATATAATCTAATAAACAAATTTGGCCACGATGAGGAGCCCAATTAAAGATACATACATCAGTACAAGATTAGACCAGAGATTAGATTAGATTAGATTAGATCCTGCTGCCCATCAAGCAGAAATGTTTAACAATTTTATCCTTTGCAAGTTAGAGAAGGTTCCAGAACACCATCCAAGGTTGTTCTTGCTCAATTTAACCCCTAGATATATCCATCCCTCTTCCCATTTATCCAATAATGGTTTAATTAACTAATAAGATCAATCTGTCAATCACAGCCAGGAACAATTTCATTGGACGTCAGAGATGATTAAACCTGCTAAGCCAGCTGAGGTCCTTCAGGTCGGACAATATGGGTTTAATGGGATTCCCGAGTTCGTTCCTGGAGACCAATTGTTCGCTGCTTGTGAATGAGTCTGAAACACTGTGTATTTTTTTTAACTCCTCACAAATATTCTTCATATATAATATTAAGATGATGGTGGAGAACACGGTTAGTAACAAGAGTCTTCCTTACAGCTTCATTCTCCACAAAATCAAATCAGATTTTGTACAACCTTAGATCGGATAATTAGCTTCCAAGCTACGCTACTAGCTGTGTTAAAAGTCTACCATTATATTAATATCTGTCAAAACCCAATGGTACATTACACCACATCCTCCATCCTCCCGGAGACTGTAGATGAAACTCGGCAGCAGAAACCTGTGGCTACAAAGTGCCAGAGCTCCTTCAGTGATGCTGCTGTTTAATTAGCTGCAAATCTCCCGCTGCCGCCTGCCCTGCATTAAATTATGTTCCTGGCTTCTATGACCTTTTTTAAATGATGTATCGATTTGTTAATTCCGCTTAGAGTTAGCACCTGGGCACTCGCAAGTTTGACACGCAGAACTGGAGCCAGTATCATTCCACTATTGATTCAGAGAAAGCACGGAAGACTGTGTGATATTTTCCAGCCTTGTTTGCTTTGTGTGGAGGATCTTGTCTGTCCTGCTCAACACACACACACACACACACACACACACACACACACACACACACACACACACACGCACGCGTGTATATATGCGAACGTTTTTGTCATTTTAATTCAGTTTGTTTAAGCCCTTTGACTTTTTCCAGCTAAATAAGACAAATGCTCAGATCATCTTACAAAGACATTCAGTGATTAAGGGATTTTGTGAGCTTCATTCAGGAAACCAGTGATGCGTCAATTCACCTTCTGGAAGAATCGTCCTCCATTTATCATTAATGGATGTTGTTCTGTGATGCGGTATTTAGACTGATGGATTAATTGAGTTCCAGACCTAGATTTAAGAACACTTGTGGTGGAACTTATGAAGCCTGGGCTTTAAATCGAGACACTGTTTGGGACTTGATTTTGCAAGGACGTTGGACAGGACTTTCCTGTGAGGGTTAGATGAACTTGACCAGTAATGAGGGGGGCTATTCCTCAAACCTGACTTACTAATGAGAAGGGTTGAGGCTGACTTGAGTGATATATAGTAGTAATAGAGGGGATAGCTTAATACTCAAACTGGATTTGACTTCAGTGGCTGTCTTGACTTGGACTTGAAATCGTCCTAAAGCTGTCTTGAGACTGACTGGGCATGGACCTATAAGTGGCTGCCTTGATGCTCAGCATGGATTTAAGTTAAGTAAGTTAAGAAGCCTTTATTTGTCACAAATTCTTTTTTTGCATATCTCATTCTTGGACGGTTGGGGTCAGAGTACAGAGTCAGACATAATGCAGTGCCTCTGGAGGGTGGTGTGGGGGGTTGAAGGCCTTACTTAAGAGCCCACCGGTGCTGGTTTGGAGGTGCTAAGGCCTTGAACCCTGATCTTCTGAGCAATAACCCAGAGCCTTAACCACTTGAGCTACCACCCCCCATTTGAGAGGGGACTAGGACTTAAAGTGAAGATGACTTGGACTTGTGATTGGCTTTCTTGAAACCTAAGGGCCTTGAGACTTCAACTTGAGAATAAGTGGCTTGACTACAGTACAATACTCAAGTTATGAACTGAATAAGGACAAGTTTCTTGACGTTATGAACTCAGTCATCTATGATGTGAAACACTATATGAATTTGCACTTGGTCTTTAACTTTAGACACTATATGGGAGTTGATTTGAAAGCTGCACTGCAGGGATATGGAAATAATAGTAGGGACGTTGAAGAAAGTGTGAAATTTGCCATACTTACACTCAACTTGACCTCACACTCAAGTTTTCCTTACTTGAGAATAAGTGGTTTTACTTTAATATTGTGGTTTGACGGGAAAATCATTCATCCTTGTTTGTCCTTGCTTTGGAACCTAATGGCCTTGGCAGGTGGCCTGAAAGTGCAATTATTAGATTTGGGACAGAGCCATGGTGCATACTGCCCTTTTGATTGAGGACGCAGGGCACAATTGGAGTGGAAAAATGTCTAACTTGCTACTAGTTAACTTTCCTCTGAATATGTTACTTGGGTTCTACTATGGAACTGTGTCTTGTATACCATAAATTTGAAGCTTCTAGGATCTAGACCTCTGGCTACAGTGGTCAGAGCCTTAACTCTTGCCTTCCTGAGACTCCATTCTGGACTTGGAGCTGGTTTTGAGTAGCAGCTTAGAAACATTTGCCTAATCAATTAGGGGGGTTATGCTATGTTTAAACAATGCACAAGCACATGTTCATGCACTCAGGCTATTAGCTTTGTTCTTAATCATGTACAGTGTGTTAATTTTAAATGAAGAGCATTAGCCAGCTGCATTAGCTAGCGTGTGTGGAATAAGGTTTCAGTAGATAATGCTGGGTTTTTGTTTCCCTTCAGGGGAAGTGCTTGTGTTGAGCTTGTAAGTAAAGTACATTTGAGTTTGCATCAGAATCCCTTGTTGCCTATGACTGACAGTGGATAATGATCAAGAATGACATTGTGGCACATAAGAGCTGTTATTTTGACTCACCTAGCGTTATGTGTAGACATTTCCTCTCTTGTCTAGCCAGCGTTTGCTGTAGCATTGGTTGCTGTTGTCTACTTCTATAGTGAAGAACTCCATGTCCTGACTTTTATCTTCTGTAATTCAGAAATCTCTCAGCATGGTTCATAGTCTTTACCATCAGTTCAAATTGCTCTCATTATGAGTCGTTTGTTTGTTACCATGACAACATACAACATTCTTGGTTGGTGTTGGAGCATTTTGCATTAGACCAGTACAGATATCAGTATCATTATTGATGCATCTTTAGCTGCGAGGGTTATATGAGTTGACAGGATGAGCTGCATGAGTATGGAGACGCTCCCAAGGTTAGCTTAGCCCTCGTTAGCATTTGAGACCGAGCAGACTGACAAAACGGTGTACTTTACCTTGATAATTCCCAAAGCAACTTAACCAACAGCTATCGGTTTATAATAGAAGACCTTTTTCACTCTTAGCTACTTAGGGATGAAAAATGCACGCAAGGTAGGCAAGGAGTCATACACACACACCACACACACACACACACACACACACACACAGAGTTTGAGTGCGGTCAGCAGCTGTAATCTAGTTGATTGAAGGCTCAGGTGAGCTGTTTGGTCCAGAGGCCCTTAACGAGGGGAGCTTTAGAGAAGAGTGATAGATCTTTTGCTTGTCAGATCAATTTGAGAAACGAGGGAGGAAAGTATTACACTAAAAGCAGAGAATAGAGAAATAGCAGAGTTGGCAATGTGACAGGAGGAAAAATAACTTCAGCTTCCAAAAGGCAGAAGTAGAAGTTGCCTGGCCTGAGAAAACACTAGGGATGGAGAGTGAGTGGGAGTCGAGGGCAGAGGAGGTAGGGGAAGAAAAAGAGCTGTACTTCTGCCTTCCTAATGCAGGGTATTTATAGAGGCGAAAGACTTCAGGCAAAATGAGAGGGAGGGAAAGAGAGAGAGAGAAAGCGTGTGACCTGTTGCTTCCAAATGGCTATGAACAATTAATAACTCCTCCAAACTCTTTCACACCCACATGCATTGATTCACACACCATGAATATGTATGGAACTAGCGCAAAACTCCACGCTGAAACGACTCACGACTTCATATTCAGAAGAAGCCAAATAGGAGTAAAAAATAAAGAAGAGTTTTCGGTTCACAACTAAGTTTACCAGTCTGTGGATGGTGGTTTTTTTTTTATTTTCTGGAAATAAAATCGGTTCTTTGTTTTCATTTTTGTTTTGGAACATGATAAAACAGGCCATTCTAATTTTCTCATGAATATCCATTAATCCAAATATGAAACACTGCAGTACATCTCTGGTGACAACCTTCTTCCGTTTACACAAAAGAAGCTAATTATTTTTATTGCAGCACCTGGAAAATCTGGCTTTTTTTGTGTCGCCCTGCTTTAGCCTCACCTTCTTGCTATTTTTATAACAAGAGTGCAGTGAACCACATTAGCAGTTCATCAGGCTCTAACGGTGTTCTGCAATCTTCGCTTGTTTACATCAGAGTCCTTCAAGAGCCTTCATTCATTTTAGGGTGAAAGGAGAACGATCGCAGTGGTAGGGACGTAGAGAAGGGCATGCCGAAGGAGTTCTTCACTGAATCGGAGTCCTTCGCTATGCTTGCGTCTCTCTTATTCTCTTCTCCTCACATATATATATATATGCTGTCGTTTTCTTTCGCTCTCGCATACCGCATTCTTTGGTGAGTTTTGAAGAGTATCATGGCACAGAGCGCAAATGTAAAGCACAACGTGTTAAGCGGCGTTCAGAAAGAAGTCAACAGTGTCTCACTGTAGCAAATCCCTACGAGTGGATTTTATATGTCAAGCTACAATTGGCTGAGGTCAGAGTGAAGAATGGAGGACTTGCAGCATTAATTACAACTCTTTTCAGGGTGAGATCGTGTAATGAGTGTAATGAACCCTTGCTTCAAATATGATTATATTCTACCAATAAAGTGCAGCTGTCTGGAATTCCCTGTCGCTTTACAGCATTTTGAGCTGCAGGTGTATTTTTATCTTGTGCTTTTGTCATGGTTTGTTATCTTGTTCTGTGTTTAAGAAATGGGCAAGTGCCATGCTTTACCAAACACCCACGCAAGGCAAGGCAAGTAGCCCCAGCTTGGCACATTATCAAGGGATGGCGGTAGCACAAGTGGTTCAAGGCTCTGGATTGTTGATTGGAAGATTGGGGTTCAAGCCCCAGCACTGCCAAGTCACACTGTTGGGCCCTTGAGCAAGGCACTTAACCCTCTCTGCTCCAGGGGCACTACATCACAGCTGACCCTGCACTCTGACCCCAACCCTCCAAGCATGGGATATGTGATGAAAGAATTTCACTGT
>JAUCMX010000029.1:14780293-14785293 GCA_033459395.1 Hemibagrus guttatus | reverse complement strand
TAACGAGGTCACGCTCTCCATGACAGCTAATTAAGAGGACAAACAAAGTGATTACTGTTTGTCTTAATGCCTGTGACACTGTGGTACTACCTCACACTGACCCCACACTCACACACACACACACACACACACACACACACACACACACACACTAGGCATATGGTACTCCGGCCTCCTCTCTGCCCTCGCTCTGGGTAAAATTAATTAAAGAAGGATTTAGGAATAATTAAAGCAACATGTCGGCATTACACACACCACCGGTGGCCAGCATCATGTACACCAGGAGAGAGCAAAGACGTGGTGACCGGTGACCCTGAAGGAGAGAGAGAGAGAGAGAGAGAGAGAGAGAGAGAGAGAAAAGAGGAGAGAGAGAGAGAGAATGTAGAGAGGGAGCAAGTGAGAGAGGGATAGGGAGAGGGAGTGAGAGAGGGATAGAGAGAGGGATAGAGAGAGATACAGATACAGATACAGAGAGAGAGAGAGAGAGAGAGAGAGAGAGATGTAGAGAGGGAGCAAGTGAGAGAGGGAGTGAGAGAGGGATAGAGAGAGAGAGAGACAGAGAGAGAGACAGACAGAGAGAGCAAGTGAGAGAGGGATAGAGAGAGGGAGCGAGAGAGATACAGATAGAGAGAGAGAGAGACAGAGAGAGAGAGACAGACAGACAGAGAGAGCAAGTGAGAGAGGGATAGAGAGAGGGAGCGAGAGAGATACAGATAGAGAGAGATACAGATAGAGAGAGAGAGAGAGAGAGTGGGGGAGAGAGAGAGAGAGAGAGAGAGAGAGAGAGAGAGAGAGAGAGATGTAGAGATGTAGAGAGGGAGCAAGTGAGAGAGGGATAGAGAGAGGGAGTGAGAGATGGATAAAAAGAGAGAGAGAGAGAGAGAGACAGACAGAGAGAGCAAGTGAGAGAGGGATAGAGAGAGGAAGCGAGAGAGATACAGATAGATAAAAGAGAGAGAGAGAGAGAGAGAGAGAGAGAGAGAGAGAGAGGTGAGAATATGACAAATGAAATAAGAATCAGACACAGAATCAGAAGCAGACAAAAAGGGCGGAGTTTACTCCAGAGAACTCGGGCAGGAGAGGAGAGGAGATTATGCAGAAAAACACAGGTGACCCCCTCGCATCCTGCTCTCGCATCCGGGATAATCTCTCCCTACTGACCACAACGTTTACCCTCGCACAGTTACCACCACGTTTACCCTCACACAATTACCACTGCACAATTACCACAGTGTTTACCCTCGCACAGTTACCACCATGTTTACCCTGGCACAATTACCACTGCACAATTACCACCATGTTTACCCTCACACAATTACCACTGCACAATTACCACAGTGTTTACCCTCGCACAGTTACCACCATGTTTACCCTGGCACAATTACCACTGCACAATTACCACCATGTTTACCCTCACACAATTACCACTGCACAATTACCACAGTGTTTACCCTCGCACAGTTACCACCATGTTTACCCTGGCACAATTACCACTGCACAATTACCACCATGTTTACCCTCACACAATTACCACTGCACAATTACCACAGTTTTTAAACCTCGCACAGTTACCACCATGTTTACCCTGGCACAATTACCACTGCACAATTACCACCATGTTTACCCTCACACAATTACCACAGTGTTTACCCTCACACAGTTCCCACTGCACAGTTACCACCATGTTTACCCTCACACAATTACCACAGTGTTTACCCTCGCACAGTTACCACTGCACAGTTACCACCATGTTTACCCTCGCACAGTTATCACTGCACAGTTACCACCATGTTTACCCTCGCACAGTTACCACCATGTTTACCCTCGCACAGTTACCACTGCACAGTTACCACCATGTTTACCCTCGCACAGTTACCACCATGTTTACCCTCGCACAGTTACCACTGCACAGTTACCACCATGTTTACCCTCACACAATTACCACTGCACAGTTACCACCATGTTTACCCTCGCACAGTTACCACCATGTTTACCCTTGCACAATTACCACTGCACAGTTACCACCATGTTTACCCTCGCACAGTTACCACCATGTTTAACCTCACACAATTACCACTGCACAGTTACCACTGCACAGTTACCACCATGTTTACCCTCGCACAGTTACCACTGCACAGTTACCACCATGTTTACCCTCGCACAGTTACCACCATGTTTACCCTCGCACAGTTACCACTGCACAGTTACCACCATGTTTACCCTCACACAATTACCACTGCACAGTTACCACCATGTTTACCCTCGCACAGTTACCACCATGTTTACCCTTGCACAATTACCACTGCACAGTTACCACCACGTTTACCCTCACACAATTACCACCATGTTTAACCTCACACAATTACCACTGCACAATTACCACAGTGTTTACCCTCGCACAGTTACCACCATGTTTACCCTCACACAATTACCACAGTGTTTACCCTCGCACAGTTACCACCATGTTTACCCTCGCACAGTTACCACTGTTTTTACCCTCGCACAATTACCACCGTGTTTAGCCTCACACATTACCACTGCACAGTTACCACCGTGTTTACCCTCGCACAATTACCACCGTGTTTACCCTTGCACAATTACCACCGTGTTTACCCTTGCACAATTACCACTGCACAGTTCCCACCGTGTTTAGCCTCACACAATTACCACTGCACAGTTAGCACCATGTTTACCCTCACACAATTACCACTGCACAGTTACCACCGTGTTTACCCTCGCACAGTTACCACAACCTTTACCCTCATACAGTTAACATCATATTTACCCTCACACAATTACCACTGCACAGTTAACACCACGTTTACCCTCACATAAATGTGCCCCACTTTTACACATTTAAACATCTGAGTTTTTGGTCTGATGATTTTTATCTTGAACAGATGAAAATGGTGTGAATGCAAATTGCGTCTTCCTGGAAAAAAGAAAAGGAAGAGAGATGTATGGACTCCATATTCCCATAAGAGGTTGTATGTTTCTGAAAAAAAACCCTGAGTGTCATTGGCTCCTCTAAGCATAGTGTGTGGGGGAGGGAGTGGGGGTAGTTAGTGTGTGTGGGAGGGAGTGGGGGTAGTTAGTGTGTGTGGGAGGGAGTGGGGGTAGTTAGTGTGTGTGGGAGGGAGTGGGGTGGTTAGTGTGTGTGGGAGGGAGTGGGGGTGGTTAGTGTGTGTGGGAGGGAGGGGGGGGTAGTTAGTGTGTGTGGGAGGGAGGGGGGGGTAGTTAGTGTGTGTGGGAGGGAGTGGGGGTAGTTAGTGTGTGTGGGAGGGAGTGGGGTGGTTAGTGTGTGTGGGAGGGATTTGGGGTGGTTAGTGTGTGTGGGAGGGAGTGGGGTGGTTAGTGTGTGGGGGGAGGGAGTGGGGGTGGTTAGTGTGTGGGGGAGGGAGGGGGGGGTGGTTAGTGTGTGTGGGAGGGAGTGGGGGTGGTTAGTGTGTGTGGGAGGGAGTGGGGTGGTTAGTGTGTGGGGGAGGGAGTGGGGGTGGTTAGTGTGTGTGGGAGGGAGTGGGGGTGGTTAGTGTGTGTGGGAGGGAGTGGGGTATTTAGTGTGTGGGGGAGGGAGTGGGGGTGGTTAGTGTGTGGGGGAGGGAGTGGGGGTGGTTAGTGTGTGGGGGAGGGAGTGGGGGTGGTTAGTGTGGGGGGGGAGGGATGGGGGTGGTTAGTGTGTGTGGGAGGGGGGGGGAGTGGGGGGGGGGGGGGGTTTAGTGTGTGTGGGAGGGAGTGGGGGTGGTTAGTGTGTGGGGGAGGGAGTGGGGGTGGTTAGTGTGTGTGGGAGGGAGTGGGGGTGGTTAGTGTGTGTGGGAGGGAGGGGGGGTGGTTAGTGTGTGTGGGAGGGAGTGGGGGTGGTTAGTGTGTGTGGGAGGGAGTGGGGTGGTTAGTGGGTGGGGGAGGGAGTGGGGGTGGTTAGTGTGTGTGGGAGGGAGTGGGGGTGGTTAGTGTGTGTGGGAGGGAGGGGGGGGTGGTTAGTGTGTGTGGGAGGGGTTGGCATTAAGTTCTTTTCAGTTCCAGGTCGTAACTATAAGCTGTAGAAAAGGTGAGGGGTGTGAATACTTATGCACCACACTGTGTACACTTTCTGTCTATAATAATTCCATAACACAGACACAGAATTATGTCATCAGGAAGGTGCTGTTGCCATGGCGCCCACGCCGGACGGAGGTCTGCTGGTCTGGGTGGTAATAGGTTATCGATTGGTGAGGCTGTGAATCGGGGCGGTCTGAGCTCGGCTCCTCCGGCCTGCAGAACATTATTATTAAAGAAGATCTAACACACGGCGCTGTGGAAAAACCTCACACTCCTTCTCTTCACCTCACACTCCTCTTTACCTCACACTCCTTCTCTTTACCTCACACTCCTTCTCTTCACCTCACACTCCTTCTCCTCACCTCACACTCCTTCTCCTCCCTCTTTTCTTCACCACAAAACTCCTCTTTTTCCCCCCACACTCCTTCTCTTTTCCTCACAATCCTTTTCTTCACCTCACACTCCTTCTCTTCCCCTCACACTCCTTCTCTTTACCTCACACTCCTTCTCTTCACCTCACACTCCTTCTCTTCCCCTCACACTCCTTCTCTTCACCTCACACTCCTTCTCTTCACCTCACACTCCTCTTTTCCCCTCACACTCCTTCTCTTCCCCCCACACTCCTTCTCTTCACCTCCCTCGTTCTCTTCACCACACACTCCTCTCTTCCCATCACACTCCTTCTCTTCACCTCACACTCCTTCTCCTCCCTCTTTCTCTTCACCACACACTCCTCTTTTCCCCTCACACTCCTTCTCTTCCCCTCACACTCCTTCTCTTCCCCTCACACTCCTTCTCTTCACCTCACACTCCTTCTCTTCACCTCCCTCGTTCTCTTCACCTCACACTCCTCTCTTCACCTCCCTTGTTCTCTTCACCTCACACTCCTCTCTTCACCTCACACTCCTTCTCTTCACCTCCCTCGTTCTCTTCACCTCACACTCCTTTTCACCTCACACTCCTTC
>JAUCMX010000029.1:14740293-14772793 GCA_033459395.1 Hemibagrus guttatus | reverse complement strand
TAACCTTGACTTCTAACAAGAAAGAGAAATGTTCTAAGAGCGCCTCATTTCAACCTGTTTTGGATGTTAACGAATGATCCGATCTATCAGGAACGCTGGATAGAACATGACCCAGAACCTGGGAGATGTGAGATTTCATGCGAGGATCCATGTGCAGAGAGGTTCATAAGAAATTCTGATAATCGACATCAAATAAACAGGCCACATGAATGAATTCTGAACCACTGATTCGACACTGAGTGATTGGCAAGACTTTGCAAGGAGTGTTTGAATTCCAGGATGGCTGAGGGAACAGAGAAGATAAACTTCCCAGGAGGACTTGAACGCACAGAGAATGAACAACAGACAAGCTTTCAAGGAGGCGGCCATGTTTTTGTTGTAACTCTGACCTCCTGGTTTGTAGCTACTGGGAACTATTCAAGCCTTTAGGGAGGTACCACAAGACAATGGGGGGAGGGGGGTTGAGGGCCTTGCTCAGGGGCCTAACAGTGGCAGTGGTAGCTCAAGTGGTTAATGCACTGGGTTGTTGATCGGAAGTCCCAGCAATGCCAAGCTGCTACTGTTGGGCAATTGAGCAAAGACTTAACCCTCTCTGCTCCATGAATGCTGCATCATAGCTGCCCCTGTGCTCTGACCCTTTACTTGCTCAGCAGGGATATGCAAAGAAAAGAATTCCACTCTGCTGTAAGGTATGTGTGGCGATAATAAAGGCAGCTGATCTTCCGATCAACACCCCGAGCCTTAACCACTTGAGCTACCACCACCCTCATGATGTCTGGTGTATGAAAGTGGAATGTATTCCAATATGATTACAGAATGAATCTGAAGAAAGAAAAGAGTAAAAAGTCAGTTCTTTGATGAGTAAAAGCAGCCGCCCGAAAGTTTGGGTTCTATGATATCATGCATACTCCATCCTGTTTGCATAAATATGAATAAATCCCTCGGGTTGTTTTTGTCTTTTACAAAAGAGAATCACCGGCTTTTGATGAGATCTTGATCATTTCGGAGCGGAGCTGTAAAGGAAGTCTGGGGTATTTGGGGTGATTTTTAAATAATGGAGTATCTAATTACTGGATAGTGAAGCAGAAGTTGATGTTCAGAGTTCTGCCTAAATACTAAATACAAATTGTCTGTAGATCATTCTTCAAAGTTTTGGCTATGGCAGCATATTGGATTTAAATTTTTTAGTAAAAAGTATGGGATTAAAGTCTACAGTTTCATCTTTAACTCCAATTGCCATGTTAAGTACTGGGTTAAAATTCTTTGCCATTGATGACCAGTTGTTTAGGGTCTACATGACGTATCTACCCAACTCTCCATGCTTACCTAAGCACTAATCTTACCCCTTACCCCTCACCCATTAGCTCAGAAATCTTCCCTATAGTCCACCCTGGTACACCATCATCATGATTTTACCTCATGGAGTTTTTTGTCTTCAGTAAGTGAAATTCAAATTGCTCAGGTTGCAAGGTTGGGAGATGGACTTGCCCCAGGCAAGGTTTCAACCTCTTGTATCTTTGACGTTTGGAATATTTAGTTAGATGTAAAAAGTTCAATTTATTGTACTTGTCTAGACCCTCACACTTCCGATCTCAGGTCTTCCAGAGGGGCTGGTGAGGATCGGACGTTGCTTAGACATCAATTCCTCTTCAGTAAGCACTGTATCCTGCTCAGGGTCAATGGGATTTCTTCATCAAGTGTGCTTGAAACAGAAATTTAATCACAGCAGTAGCATTTGAAGGGACTCTACAATCTAACCTGATTGTTAGTTTGGTCAGTATTTCTGTACTTGCTTCATTTTCCAGATTTGAATAGTGACCCTTTGTTCATTATAATTCATTCAAATTAGTATTATTACTATTATGTCAAACCCTATCTCTCTGCTTTCCTCACTCTGTTGCTCTGCTCATAATTCTTCAGTACTCTATAGACTTTTATATGGTTTTTCAGCAGACTATAAGCTGTATTTATGGTTTTTGTAGCGTTCCACTCACTGGCTGGGGTTTTTGTAGTGAACCCTCTGAGGTTGTGATGGTTTATCCTCCACTTTATAGCATTCTTTTACAGGGTTGAATTTCTTTTGATGGCTTGTGTTACTGGCTTTAGCACTTTCCTTAGTCTTTACCTCGAGAGAAAATCTATGGGATATAGATGCAAATTCCATGTCAAGGCTCATAATAAGTGTTTTGTTTGCTAATGATCCTGTGATACACTGTGGGCAGTCATCCAATTTCTGTCAGTCTCGGATGATCGGAACATTCCATATAAACAGGACTGTAATTTCTGTCTTTGATTATGGATGCCAGAATGTTCAATCCTCCTAGCTAGGTTTTGCCGAAATATTGATAAACTGCCCTTTGGAATCATCAACGTGTTAAATTAAACAGAAAAAAACAAACTCAAACCCTAGTAAATTTGCATATACTAATTAAATAAGCATATGGTTCCATACGGTAGTCCGCAGTTCTTTGGCAACTCGTCCCTTCTAGTGAATGTATGCCGTCGTTCCTGGAGTGATGTCATCTCCCGTATAGAATCCGGCTAATTCCCAGCAAGCAACTGTGGATGCAATCAAGTAGGGATTAAGTGAAAGATGAATGCTTTCCTACGGCACTCTCCTACCTCGTCATATCAGCATGATCGAAATTAGTCATGCTTTATCTTCTGATTTTGCGCTCTAATCCCTGGCTGGCCTTTGTAATTGAGGTCGATTCAGTTTGTGTTACCAATTTGGCCTTTAATGACTTCAGACAACATTACAAATAAATTGTTACCAAAAAAAAAGAAAATTGAGGTTAAGGGTAAGATAAGTTTTGTTTTTTGAAGCAGACAGCATTTGCTTCTCCCGAGTTCCCAGTGCTCTGAGTTTCCAGTGTGACCACTTCTTCTTTCTGTACCTGCCTGATCCCTCCAGATGCTCTACCCCTGGTTGGAGTCTTGTCACTTGGTGATGCCCACTGCTGCTGGGGATAGATCTGCATGGACAGCCTGTGACCCGAGGACTGCTGTGGATAGAACCACTTGGAGACTATCATGCCGTTGCATCAGTGTCAGCCTTCGGCATGAAGGAATTAATGCTTACACTGACCTATTAGTTCCTCAGGAGCTTTTAGTTGCTGTTGTAGAAAGGACATTATCAACATTTACATTATTTCCTGTTCAGTGTCACCCAAATGAGGATGAGGTTCCCTTCTGAGCCTGGTTCCTCTCAAGGTTTCTTCCTCATATCATCTCAGGGAGTTTTTCCTCAGCACCGTCGCCACAGGCTTCTCAATGGGGATAAATGTTAGAGAAAAATAGCAACTAAACTTCATCATTTGTATTCTATTCTTTACTTCTGTAAAGCTGCTTTGAGACAATGTCCTTTCTTAAAAGCACTACACAAATAAATCGAATTGCATTGAATTTGGTCATCAGGTGGAATGTTGTATGAATAAACATTGCTTTTATATGCTTTTCTCTGTCCTGAAGGTGTCAGAAAGTTTAAAGCTGCAGCTTTACCTCTGACAATGGAGACTCCTTACATTAAAAATAGTCTCCTGAGTGACCACGAAACCCCACAGTACCACAATGCCTCATTGTTGGAATTTACGAGAACATGAGCTCATTGTGGGAGGGGCGTATTCTTTTTCTCCTGTCAACCATAGCAAGGTTAGCCAAAAAGGACTTCGCAGTGCGACGCTGCCGCATGAAGGTACGTATGACTTCACGCGTCTCAGAGGAAGCACGTGTTGCTCGCGTCGTCTTTTGCTAATGCTTTTAGTGCTTTATGTTGAGCTAACCCTGGTGCTGATGAGGAGTTCGCTAATAAAAGAAGGTGACACAACACTTCGGATATGCAATTCGTTGACTTTAAAAATAGCCCTGGAGCCTGGCTAAAGTTTCATTCCAGATGGAGAAGGTTACGTTTTTGTTCCGTGACGACTTTCAGCTAAAAATAAGATCAATTCCAGTCAGCCTAACCTCTATGACGCTTATGCTCACTGATGCTTTGGATTGTTTTGGATGCTGTTAGCATTTTGCATGACGTGCCAGCCGTTTAGCATTAAAAAGGACAAAACACCAGTGTAGTGTTGAGGCAATGCTTCGGCTTATGAAGAGTGACAGACCATTTTAGATCTTTAAGTGGTGACCACGAAATTGCTGCTGACGCCTAATTCGAGATGGAGAGACCAAAACGAGTGGAATAAACCATTATGCTGGGGAGGGGTAGAGGTGAGGTACAGAGGAAAAGACACACACACACACACACACACACACACACAAAATAAACTAGATATTTCTTTCTTCTTCCCCAAGGTCAGTTTAGGGTGTTATGGATATGATAGATAGCACTGAATGAATAATAGAGCCAGTGAAGCTAAGTATAAAGTGTGTGTGTGTGAGAGTGTGTGTGTGAATGTGTGAGTGTCCCACAGAAGCCCTACTCACACTGTTTTATCACCGAGTCACTCTCTGAGTCCAAAGTGAACCACCGCTGTTTTCAAATCTCGGTCTATCTGCCTGCAGCATGAAACAAACACAAGGTCAATTTCCACGATGCTTTTTTCTCTCTCACTCTAACTTCTCTCTCTCCAGTGTCACCTCGCTCTCCTCCACTCCTCCACTCTCTTTCTCTTCTCTAAACTCACCCACCTCCACCACCATTCAAGTCATGGCAGGTTTATTACCTGGAGTAACACGTTGGCTAATCGGGAGCTCTTGGGTTTGAATTGCAGCACTACCAGGCTGAGCCTCAGGGGGCGATATAGCGTAGCTAGCATGGGGTGCTAAGAAAAGAACTGCGCTGTAGTGTACTGTGTATGGTTACGTCATTGGTGGGCTTCCTGGATTGAATTTAGGGTCATGTGATCATTTGTGCTCTTGTTTGCCTAAACAGTCGCTCGTTTTTGTATCGTTCCTCATTTTTCAAGTGACTTAGCCATGTCAACCAGAGCCCCAACTCTGATTATGAAGGTGGTCACGCTCACCACGCTTGCTCTTGGACCTCGAAGTCAAGTGCCCGCCGAGGTAGTTGTCGTGTTTCTCTAACCTCGAGGCTGAAGTCTACCTCTGCTGCGTTCCGAATCAAACTCGAGTGCCCTTGTGTGATACGAGGCGGCAAAAAAAGTGGCCTGGTGTTCTTCGAGTGGCTCGAGCACTTTTTTTCCCCCTCCGTCCTGATTGAGCTGGCGAGCGGAAAAGCATAGCAGCTTCATTTATCCTGCTGATCCTGGCGGAAAAACTCCATTTCCCACGAGTCTCTGCTGCAGGAGATTAGAGGAGTGATGGTCCACTGCGTCCTCTATCACATCCTCTGGACAAACACACACACTGTCCAATCCTCCGGTGTTGTGTCTTAAATTGGAGCTAGCGTAGCGGCAAATAGCATACAATCCCATACCGAGCAGACATTTCTCAAGGCGGCCACCACACACACACACACACACACACACACACACACACACACACACACACATCCAGGACAGAGTGGATATTTCTGATAATCCCTCAGCGGATTTTGTCGAGCGGATGTTTTTTCTGATGTTCTCCTCCTCTGTAGGACTTCACACCACTACCAAGAGCTGTTTCTTTTCTTTTTTGAAGAGTGATTTTTTATCCATTTATAGTTGTAGGATGTCTGTGCAACAAGCATGAATCTAACTAGCGTGTTCGGTTTAGCTAGCAGGTGCTAGCAGGTTGTGCTGAGAGCCAATCAGAGGGCAGAGCTCAGAACCCTGAAGCTTGTAGATGTGTAGAAGAATGATCAGGTGTTCTGTGGACCGGTAGAGGATCCGAGGCTGAAGTCAGTTAGAATCGCTGTGTTTATGGTCACCGTGGGCGTGGCTGTGTGTGAGACTGACCGGATTGTGTCTGGGTGTGTGGACAGGACCGGAGACGGTGGAGGCTCAGTGTCAGAGGTTCGAGGTCCGGAGCTCAGATGGAGACAGAGTGCTGCTCTCCGCAGACGAGAACGAGGTCAGCATCGGCACTGAGAAACTCCGAGTGACAGGTAACACACACACACACACACACACACACACCACATACATACACACACACACACACACCACATACACACACACACACACACACACACACACACACCACCACATACATACACACACACTTTTTTATTCAATATTAAATGTCCATCCTCTCACATTTAGCAGATTAAACACACTTTCTCAGCATCTCTCTCTCGATGTCTCTCTCTCTCTGTCCCTCTCTCTATGTCCCTCTCTCTCAATGTCTCTCTCTGTTTATCTCTCTTTGTTTATCTCTCTCCTTCTCCCAGTCTGCCTTTCTCTCCTTGTCTATCTCCCTCTTTTTAACTCTCTGTCTATCTGTCAAACTCTTTCAGTCTTTCAGTCTCTGTGTCTCTCTCTTTATCTCCCTCTCAGTCTGTCTCTTGATCTTTGTCACCTGTTTCTCTGCCTCTATCTATCTCTGTCTATCCACCTTTCTCTCTCTATTTGTTTCTTTATCTCTCTCTCTCTCTCTCTCTCTCTCTCTCTCTCTCTCTCTCTCTCTCTCTCTCTCTCTCTCTATCTCTTATTTTAACAAGAAGTGTGTGGGAGGTCAAGTGGAAAAGTGAGGTTCAGGGCCGGCAAACTCAACATCCATTAAACCTGCTGAAATAACAATTGTGTGTTAATATATATATATATGTGTGTGTGTGTGTGTGTGTGTGTGTGTGTGTGTGTGTGTGTATAAACCCATGTATGTTCAAAATTGAAAGTAGAAGAATTTCCACTGTAAAAGTTGAGCTTGTAAGAAAGAAAGAAACAAACAAAGACCTGTGATGTGATGATGTCAGCACTCACCTTTTCCCTCCATCGCTCATCTTCTCTTCCATCCTTGGTACTTGCACACTCATTCTCCTTTATTCTTTCCCCTTCTTTTATCCTCCGTTACCTGTCCTTCTCTCTCCCTCCTTTCTTTCCCTTTCTACATTCTCTTCATTCTCTTCTTCTCAGTTTATCTCAAATGTCCAGCTCAATGCCGGTTCTCGTTCTCTCTCTCTCTCTCTCTCTCTCTCTCTCTCTCTCTCTCTCTCTCTCTCTCTCTCTCTCTCTCTCTCTCTCTCTCTGTAGGTAACGAGGGAGTCGTGTTTGCTCATTCAGTTGAGACGCCGCACATTCGAGCTGAACCTTTTCAAGACCTGAAGTGAGTCTCAGCTTCTGCAGAGAGAGAATATAAAAATGTAACTGTGTGTGTGTGTGTGTGTGTGTGTGTGTGTGTATGCGTGTGTGTATTTGTGTATGTTTGTTTGCGTGTGTTTGTGTACATTTGTGTGTCTGTGTCTGTTTGTGTGCGTGTGTATGTGAGTGTGTGTGTGTTTCATTAACACTCTCATTCACTTACCATTAATAGAAAAATCCCACCTTCTCACAGCCACGCCCACTGATAAAAACATCGACCAATCAGGGTTCATGAGCATTACCTGTTTTAGCCAATAGGAGATTAGCAAAATAGAGATTTATGGTTTATTGTTACTGCTTCTTTATTTTAAGAAAGAAAGAAAGAAAGAAGCAAAGAAGAAAGAGTTTGTATATTGCAGTTAGTGTAGTGGGCTGCAGTTAGCGTAGCGGGCTGCTGTTAGCGTAGCAGCTGAGTAAAGCCTCATGCTGCTGAGGTAACGTTCACAGCATAGCATGTTTAGCTAACGAGAAGCCCATGCTAGCTTGTTATTATTATTATTATTATTATTATTATTATTATTATTATTATTATTATTAATTAATAAGCTAATTAACTTAAGCTAAGTGTAGATTTTAAAGACTGTTGCTCAATTAACAGAAACATAGTGTGTGTGTGTGTGTGTGTGTGTGTGTGTGTCTGTTTGTGTGTGTGTGTGTGTGTGAGACACCTGCTGCATTTTTTCCTCACAGATTTACCTCTTTATCTGCCGAGATTCTTCCTCTCACTCTTTTAATTTTTTCCTTCTCCCTCATTCTGTTTAGCGTCCTTGCGCTAGGCTAGTTCCCTTTGGCTCATGGGTTGAATTCACTCTTCCGTATGAAGCGCTCGTTCATTAAATAGCAGGAAGTGTAGGCAGCTACCGTTATCTTTAGTGTTGTTTTATTGAAGCGCATTCGTCACCTCGCTGCTTAACACCCGGCTGAAGAGGTGCTCGCTAATTGTGCTAGTTATGAGCTGTTTTTCTTTTCGCGCTATTTAGCTATAACTTTTTGTGAAAGAAGTACGAATGATCTCAGTCTCTTTCTCTCTCTCTCTTTCTCTCTCTCTCTCTCTCTCTAAAAGTGCCAAATTACGCAATTAAAGTCAATGACACACATAATGAACTAATGGAGTCCATTAGCGGCTAATGACGTATAGCCAGGTTTTACAGACTAAATGAAATTGCGGCTCAGGTTTTAGAAGTACAGCAGGAATCGCTCGCCGAGATAAAACTCTCAAAAACTTATCAACGTTTTTCAGCTGGTTTCATTTTAATGTGGTTAACGCATTCGCTGATTTTCGTTCTTTCTTAAGCCTTATCGTGCTAGCTTCTAAACAAACAGTTTATCAAAAAGTCCAGTTATTTGTGGTCATTTGAGTCGAACTTCTGCAGCATGACGATGACGATCACAGACTTTAAACACTTACATATGCTGCATAAAATGAATGAAGAGATCTGAAATTTATTGTATAAATAAATAAATTATTTAAATGGAATAAAATAAGGAAAAAATATTTAAAAAAAAAATATCATATGAGAAAGAAAGAAAATATATAAAAAAATATGTAAAAAAAAACAAAAAAAAAAAAGATGGACAATATATCAATCACATTGCTCTAAAAATGTTGAAAATTAAAAAAAATAAATGATTAAATAATTAATTAAATAATAAAATGAATACTTTTTTGTAAAAAAAGAGAAAATAATAATGGAATACATTGTATAAAAAATTTCAATAAGTCCTACAGATCCTGAAGAATGGTGAACAAACCCCACTGAAGGTTTTGTGCTAATTCGCATTAATGGAGAGAAATTAATTTTATTGCATGAATAAATTAATAAATTAATAAACTGTAAAAAAAAATTATTTGAATAAAATGACGGAAGCTTGAAATAACAAAAGAAGTTTACATGCTAAAAAAAATATAGAATATGAGAAATATATTTTAAAAAAATTATAGACAAACATATCAATCACATTGCTCTGAAAACATAATTTTTTAAAAATAATTGAATAAATAAATGAATCTGTATAAAAGAGAAAACAATAATTTAATAAATAGTATTAAAAATGTAATAATTCCTACTGATCCTGAAGAATGGTGAACAAACCCCACTGAAGGTTTTGTGCTAAATAACATTAATGTAAGACAAGATTCGAGAGTGTGTTGAATTTTTATTTTTTCCACCAGATTTACATTTATGGATTGAACTCATTGTTTAAACATGGACTTTTGACAAAGCATTAGAATTCAGAGCTGGCATTTCTTCTCATTCTGATGTCCTTTGAGACATTCGAGTGATCGACTCATGAACTGTATGATAACCCTCAATTTCATCCGGTCTAAACACTCCATGAATGCCGGAATCTCTGTAATTTAATCCCTCTTCTTCTGTCTTGGGGATGCTTTCACTTAACCTGATGCTGAAGCTCGAGCTCTTTCACCAGAACGTGGGAGAATAGCGAGGTTACTTTAACACGGCCACTCTGATCTTCATAAAAATACACAGAGCCCAGATGTCTGTCTCTATAATAAATGGAGTATGGTGAGAAGTTGTGTCTTTTATAGGAAGAGGCGTGGCCAAAAAGTTTCTCCAGACCTTAGAGTGGGCTATTAAAGTGAGTTATGATGGAGAACGAATTGAAAAACTATATACTAGAAGTTTATTTGTTAAAGTTTATTGAGTTTCTGAAGCTCAGAGACCTGGAACAGTTCTGTTTGTTAACTGAGCAGAAACCTGAACAGAAAGATGATTGTTTCTTCATACCTGCTTGACAAGGAGCCATGATTCTGAGATTTTCTCAATTCTATGCTAATAGGTTCTATGACACATCTAAACAAGTGGCTGGAACGGTCCAGTGGTGCATGTGGTATGATGGTTCTTTAGATCCACACAGTTCACAAATTTAGCAGCAGGAAAAATGGAAGAAAGGATGAATGGTGTAGTGTGATGGTGTATAGAGAATGATGTATAGTGATGGGGTATAGTGATGGTGTATAGTGATGGTGTATAGAGACTGGTGTATAGTGATGTTGTATAGTGATGGTGTATAGTGATGGTGTATAGAGACTGGTGTGTAGTGATGGTGTATAGTGATGATGTATAGAGACTGGTGTATAGTGATGGTGTATAGAGACTGGTGTATAGTGATGATGTATAGTGATGGTGTATAGAGACTGGTGTGTAGTGATGGTGTATAGTGATGATGTATAGAGACTGGTGTATAGTGATGGTGTATAGAGACTGGTGTATAGTGATTGTGTATAGAGACTGATGTATAGTGATGTTGTATAGTGATGGTGTATAGTGATGGTGTATAGAGACTGGTGTGTAGTGATGGTGTATAGTGATGATGTATAGAGACTGGTGTGTAGTGATGGTGTATAGTGATGATGTATAGAGACTGGTGTATAGTGATGGTGTATAGTGATGGTGTATAGAGACTGGTGTATAGTGATGGTGTATAGAGACTGGTGTATAGTGATTGTGTATAGAGACTGATGTATAGTGATGTTGTATAGTGATGGTGTATAGTGATGGTGTATAGAGACTGGTGTGTAGTGATGGTGTATAGTGATGATGTATAGAGACTGGTGTGTAGTGATGGTGTATAGTGATGATGTATAGAGACTGGTGTATAGTGATGGTGTATAGTGATGGTGTATAGAGACTGGTGTATAGTGATGGTGTATAGAGACTGGTGTATAGTGATTGTGTATAGAGACTGATGTATAGTGATGTTGTATAGTGATGGTGTATAGTGATGGTGTATAGAGACTGGTGTGTAGTGATGGTGTATAGTGATGATGTATAGAGACTGGTGTGTAGTGATGGTGTATAGTGATGGTGTATAGTGATGGTGTATAGTGATGATGTATAGAGACTGGTGTATAGTGATGGTGTATAGTGATGGTGTATAGAGACTGGTGTATAGTGATGGTGTATAGTGATGGTGTATAGAGACTGGTGTGTAGTGATGGTGTATAGTGATGATGTATAGAGACTGGTGTATAGTGATGGTGTATAGTGATGGTGTATAGAGACTGGTGTATAGTGATGGTGTATAGTGATGATGTATAGAGACTGGTGTATAGTGATTGTGTATAGAGACTGATGTATAGTGATGGTGTATAGTGATGGTGTATAGAGACTGGTGTATAGTGATGTTGTATAGTGATGGTGTATAGAGACTGGTGTATAGTGATGGTATTTAGTGATAGGGTATAATGATGGTGTATAGTGATGGTCTATAGAGACTGTTGTATAGTGATGTTGTATAGTGATGGTGTATAGTGATGGTGTATAGTGATGGTGTATAGAGACTGGTGTATAGTGATGTTGTATAGTGATGGTGTATAGAGACTGGTGTATAGTGATGGTATTTAGTGATAGGGTATAATGATGGTGTATAGTGATGGTCTATAGAGACTGTTGTATAGTGATGGTGTATAGTGATGGTGTATAGTGATGGTGTATAGTGATGGTGTATAGTGATGGTGTATAGTGATGCTGTATAGTGATGTTGTATAGTGATGGTGTATAGAGACTGGTGTATAGTGATGTTGTATAGTGATGGTGTATAGTGATGGTGTATAGAGACTGGTGTATAGTGATGGTATTTAGTGATAGGGTATAGTGATGGTCTATAAAGACTGGTGTATAGTGATGTTGTATAGTGATGTTGTATAGTGATGGTGTATAGTGATGGTGTATAGAGACTGGTGTATAGTGATGGTGTATAGTGATGGTGTATAGAGACTGGTGTATAGTGATGGTGTATAGTGATGATGTATAGAGACTGGTGTATAGTGATTGTGTATAGAGACTGATGTATAGTGATGTTGTATAGTGATGGTGTATAGTGATGGTGTATAGAGACTGGTGTATAGTGATGTTGTATAGTGATCGTGTATAGAGACTGGTGTATAGTGATGGTATTTAGTGATAGGGTATAGTGATGGTCTATAAAGACTGGTGTATAGTGATGTTGTATAGTGATGTTGTATAGTGATGGTGTATAGTGATGGTGTATAGAGACTGGTGTATAGTGATGGTGTATAGTGATGGTGTATAGTGATGGTGTATAGAGACTGGTGTATAGTGATGGTGTATAGTGATGTTGTATAGTGATGGTCTATAGTGATGGTGTATAGTGATGGTGTATAGTGATGGTATTTAGTGATAGGGTATAGTGATGGTGTATAGTGATGGTGTATAGAGACTGGTGTATAGTGATGGTGTATAGTGATGGTGTATAGTGATGGTGTATAGAGACTGGTGTATAGTGATGGTGTATAGTGATAGGGTATAGTGATGGTGTATAGTGATGGTGTATAGAGACTGGTGTATAGTGATGGTGTATAGTGATGGTGTATAGTGATGGTGTATAGAGACTGGTGTATAATGATGGTGTATAGTGATGGTGTATAGTGATGGTGTATAGTGATGGTGTATAGTGATGGTATTTAGTGATAGGGTATAGTGATGGTGTATAGTGATGGTGTATAGAGACTGGTGTATAGTGATGGTATTTAGTGATAGGGTATAGTGATGGTGTATAGTGATGGTGTATAGTGATAGGGTATAGTGATGGTGTATAGTGATGGTGTATAGAGACTGGTGTATAGTGATGGTGTATAGTGATGGTGTATAGTGATGGTGTATAGAGACTGGTGTATAATGATGGTGTATAGTGATGGTGTATAGTGATGGTGTATAGTGATGGTGTATAGTGATGGTATTTAGTGATAGGGTATAGTGATGGTGTATAGTGATGGTGTATAGAGACTGGTGTATAGTGATGGTATTTAGTGATAGGGTATAGTGATGGTGTATAGTGATGGTGTATAGAGACTGGTGTATAGTGATGGTGTATAGTGATGATGTATAGAGACTGGTGTATAGTGATTGTGTATAGAGACTGATGTATAGTGATGTTGTATAGTGATGGTGTATAGTGATGGTGTATAGAGACTGGTGTATAGTGATGGTGTATAGTGATGGTGTATAGTGATGGTGTATAGAGACTGGTGTATAGTGATGGTGTATAGTGATGTTGTATAGTGATGGTCTATAGTGATGGTGTATAGTGATGGTGTATAGTGATGGTATTTAGTGATAGGGTATAGTGATGGTGTATAGTGATGGTGTATAGAGACTGGTGTATAGTGATGGTGTATAGTGATAGGGTATAGTGATGGTGTATAGTGATGGTGTATAGAGACTGGTGTATAGTGATGGTGTATAGTGATGGTGTATAGTGATGGTGTATAGAGACTGGTGTATAATGATGGTGTATAGTGATGGTGTATAGTGATGGTGTATAGTGATGGTGTATAGTGATGGTGTATAGTGATGGTATTTAGTGATAGGGTATAGTGATGGTGTATAGTGATGGTGTATAGAGACTGGTGTATAGTGATGGTATTTAGTGATAGGGTATAGTGATGGTGTATAGTGATGGTGTATAGTGATAGGGTATAGTGATGGTGTATAGTGATGGTGTATAGAGACTGGTGTATAGTGATGGTGTATAGTGATGGTGTATAGTGATGGTGTATAGAGACTGGTGTATAATGATGGTGTATAGTGATGGTGTATAGTGATGGTGTATAGTGATGGTATTTAGTGATAGGGTATAGTGATGGTGTATAGTGATGGTGTATAGAGACTGGTGTATAGTGATGGTATTTAGTGATAGGGTATAGTGATGGTGTATAGTGATGGTGTATAGAGACTGGTGTATAGTGTTAGCTTGATTCGCTAACACAATCTAAGAACAATGCTAGTTTGAATTCGACCATATAACACATAAATCAAATTCAGTGTAATATGTGGGCGTGTCTTTGAGGGGGAGCAGTGGGCATGTCTGAGTGGGACTGATGGGTGTGTTTGAGTTGGAAATATGGGCAGGTCTTTGAGTGGGGTTGATGGACGTGACTTACTGGGACTGATGGGCAGGTCTTTGAGTGCAACTGCTGGATGCACCTTAGTTGAGTGAGACTTGAGTGGGACTTAAGTGGAATCTCTAAAGGGGACTGATGGGCGTGTCTGAGTGGGACTGATGGGTGTGTATGAGTGGGACTGATGGGTGCGTCTGAGTGGGACTGATAGGTGTGTCTTTGAGTGTGATTCATGGGTGTGTCTTTGAGTGTGATTGATGGGTGTGTCTGAGTGTGATTGATGGGCATGTCTTTGAGTGAGATTGATGGGTGTATCTTTGAGTGGAACTGATGGGTGTGTCTTTGAGTGGGACTGATGGGTGTGTCTGAGTGGGACTGATAGGTGTGTCTTTGAGTGGAACTGATGGGCATGTCTGAAGAGGACTGACAGGTGAATCTTTGTTTGGAACTCATGGGTGTATCTGAGTGAGAAAGATGGGTGGGTCTTTAAGTGGGACTAATGGGTGTGTCTCAGTGGGACTGATAGGTGAGTCTGAGTGGGACTGATGAGTGGAACTCATTGGAGTGGGACTGATAGGTGTGTCTAAATGGAACAGTTGGGTGTGTTTATCTATCTATCTATAGACCCACACACAGTCTTTATCTGGTCCGATGGTTTAAAGGTAGTGTTAGAACTTATGAACCTCAATTACTTGTTTGTTTAGAAGACTTGTTTTTTATACAGTGATCTCATCTTTCATTTGTAGTAGATAATAGATAGATTTGTGACACGCTGGGATTAAATCTGAATTTTCAGTAATCTAATTTACAGCAACAGCTTCCCTGTGTGACCTCCAGGTGTTTGTGGGTGCAGGCAACAATCAGCTCTGAAAGTATAAATTATTATCATCATTATTCTATTCATAATGTTTATTACGCTCTATTTTCATGACTAAAATGACACTGTGTCATCTTCTACTACAAGCCAAATAAAGCATTTAATAGATTTGATGGATTCTGGCCATGGTCACTTATCTTAGTCACTCGTCTCTCTTTAGTCGAATTCGTTAGTCGTCTCTCAGTGTGGAGGTTTGAAATTGCCTCGGGCCTTCATTATCGTTCATTATACACCAACGTGAAGACAATGAAACATTAGTGCCAACTGGAATAGGCTCCAACTCTGCTTCCTCTCTGACTGCCGCGTCTGGCAGCTTAGCCGAGTAAGCTAGCAGGGGTTTGTTTCTGCTCATGTTAGACTAGGTCTTACTCGTGTTTTACTGGGAAAAGAGCCTTTACATGTCACACTGTGAATTTTTCTTAGCATATCCTACTATGTTAGGATGTTGGGTTCAGAGTACAGCCATGATACTAGAGCAGAAAAGGGATAAGGGCCTCACTCAGGGGCCCATCAGTGGCAGTTGGAGCTTGAAACCCCGACCGGAAAATGACCTTGTGCTGTTTGGTAATGCTTGTCATAAACCTTGGCTTGGGATTGTTGGGATTTGAAGTCAACATAATAGTAGCATAAAGTCTGGGATGCACTGATGGCAGATACCTGGCACTGGGTCATCCTGCTATATCAGGTTCATTTACTCTTCCTCCTCTTCCTCATCCTCATCAGGTGTCTAATATCAGGTAACAGTATGTGATGGATGCAGGATGGAAATTGAGTGTGTTCCTCTGCACTATGATGCAGCATGAGCAGAAATATAGATGCATCCCATGACCAAACCTTATCAGTGGAACTATCTCTCCCATGACAATCCCATAATCTGGCTTCATTGCGTAACATGCTACATTAATCTGACCCGATTCCTGCTCTGAAACCTGAGCTACTATATTCCAAACCCAGAGCTTCACACAACACAGAACATGACAAGGCTTTTTTTCAGGATATAAAATGGTCAGATGGACTGTGCAGGCTAGACACAAAACGACTCCTGTTCAGAACTGCCTCATTTCTTTTTTTTTTTTTTTTTTTTTATCGTCCCTAGAGATGACACTTGTCTGCTCTTCACCGCAGACGTCTCGAGATCCGAGGCGGGAGTCAGGGGTCAGATCCTCTTGATTCGGTTTGACTTGTGAACTGAATCCAATTAACAAGAGGTAATTAGTTGGAATTTGAATGATGAGCTCTTGAATCGGTGTGATGCGAACGCGGCTGAGCGGAACCGAAGCGGAACTGACGATGACCCTCAGCAGGGAAACGTCTCAGACGTTTCTGCGGAGCAGAGCCGAGTGGAACGGGATGGGTTTTGACTGACGGGTGACGGGACTATGGTCCGGTGATCAACCATCTGCTTTGTGCTGTGCTGTAGGAATGAGACTCAACACTTAAACGGAGGATTCCTGGAAGTTCTGTAGGAACACCTTGTTAACAAAAAACATGTTTAGCTTTCGAGATGTCTTGTCTGAGGTGGTGGAAGAAACCCAGCAGATGTTACGGTGGCTGAAATTGACAAAATTTGACCAAAAATTTGGTTTTCAGAGCCATCAGTTGAAAGATTTTTTATTTATTATTTAATTTATCACTATAAAATGATACAATCATAAAAATGACTTTTTTTTTCCCGCTTCGTTCTTTATTGTGTATCTGTATTTAACAGACTGCTCTGTGAATAGATGTTGGAGAGTGATGAGGCCATTTTCCACTCTTTCTCTCCATTTCTTATTCATCGCAGATTAGCTGACGGAGACGTGTTGTGAAAGCCATAATCAAGGAAAATAAAAGCCAGCGTTCCGGCAAGTTAAAACACGACTCGGTGACATGCCTGAAATAACAGAGGAAGCCTCGAGGAGAAATATTATTCCAAAAGGTCATCCCTTTCTCCTGAAGAAAGCTGCAGTGAAAGTGTAACATAATATAACACGACGTCTGATCTGAACAATCTACATAATGTGGCATAACACAAGCTCGGGGTTATTACACTGTACTATACCGTCTCTACTGCAGGTTATAAAAAACTGACTTCACTTCAGACCTGCTATAATGTGTTATGCAGTTGCGTATGATACCTTATGAATGCTTTATAATGTGATATGAATACACTCATTATAACTATGGCCTTTATAGAAAATGTTTCCTACTACAACACTCTTTATTCTTTACGGTATTTTTTTCTACTTAATATTTTTTGCCACATGATCTTTAGTGTTATCTCAGTTTTTGAAACCAATTTTTTATTTCTTTTATGTTATACAAGCTAACACACTAACAAGGCTAGCTGCAAAGGCAGGCAGTTTCTTAGCGTGTCTGGTTTGCAGCTTGGGCTTTAATTTAAATTTGCACCTTAACAGTAAGCCGTCAAAAATGCGACGTTTTGGTATGTAAAGAAGGCGAGTTAGCTTACAAACACTGGCTAGCGAGGTTAACTCTTCCTGGACATCAGATTTTCTATCAGTCTTTTTAATGAGGTAACATAAGTCTGAAACTTGATAGATTTTTTCAAGGTAAAGTGGAGAAAATGTCATTTCTAGCTAACAGCGACTGTGATGGCGGCCATATTGGTGTCAGATGTAGCTAGAAATGAGTTACACACACACACACAGTGTGGCAGAAGTGCAGAACAAAGGACTGCCTATTGACGCGGGTGTGATGACTTTCTCCCTCCAGAGATTAATTACAGATGGACAGAGCGAGACAGAGAGAGAAATTGAGAGATTTAAAAAGGGATTTGTGGCTTTATTGCTCACCGGAATTTGCACAGACGATGGAAATGGATTGGCCGTATGTGAATGTATCACTACCAGTCATGTCGCATTTCCTCGTCTCTTCATCACTGACTTACTCAAAAAGAGCCGTTCATTGTCTAAACCAGTGACGGGTATAGTGAGGGAAAAGTTTTGGCGCCCTACGCGGCTGTCTTGTTGAACAGATTTACTAAATCAGTCATGCTTTCGTCATGTCAGTAAATATCTTGATGAAGTTTGTGGCATCACGTTCCACTCACAGGTGCCCGAGGGACAGCAATTCTCATTTTCCAAATACCATGCACTTTATTGTAAAGAGGCTGATGATAGAATCAGTGTCCTCCAACCACACTCAGGTAGTTTGTGCTGAGATTCTCGCTATCACACCATCTCTCCGGTTAAATGCCAGCCAGAAACATATTTACAGAAAACCTGACAAGGACAGGCCATGCTAATATTGACCTCTCTGGAGAAATAAGAGAACAGAGACACCAGAATGTGTGGGGGGATGAATGGAAGTCGCCAGCTTCTGTCACACAAGCAAACAAGCGAGCGTTTATTTTTATTTTATTACAACCGAGTTGCAATACGATTGCGATTACAATCACAAGCAACTTATAAATTCTTGATTTGTTTGTCAATTCAGTATCAGTGCAATTCCAGGTGTTCCAAGCGGTCTGCTCAAACGATTCCGAGGTTTCTTGTTTCCCGCTCTCAGTATATCAGGAGCTCATCAGTTAGAACTTTTAGAACTTAGAAACATGGTTTTTATCTTATCTTGTCTGATATGTCCTTCCATTAAATGCCTAAAGAGCTAAAGTAGCCGAGATCGTTGCATGAGTAGCTAGACTATATTGTTTTGGGACACCTCTCCAAATCATTGAATTCAGGGGTTCATTGAATTTTTGGAAAATTTCATGCTCTTTGTGGGAACAGTTTGGGGATGACCCCTTCCTGTTCCAACATGACTGCACACCAGTGACCAAAGCAAGGTCCATAAAGACATGGATGAGTGAGTTTGGTGTGGAGGAACATGACAGAGTCCTGACCTCAACCCCATAGAACACCTTTGGGATGAATTAGAGCGGAGACTGCGAGCCAGGCCTTCTCGTCCAACATCAGTGCCTGACCTCACAAATGCGCTTCTAGAGGAACGGTCAAAAATTCCCATAAACACACTCCTAAACCTTGTGGAAAGCCTTCCCAGAAGAGTTGAAGCTGTTATAGCTGCAAAGGGCGGGACAACTCCATATTACATTCATGTGCATGTAAAGGCAGACGTCCCAAAACTTTTGGCAATATAGTGTATATTATACATCACACACGGTAGGATGTTTGTACATGGTAGCGTCACAGCAGGAATAAAAGAGGAATAAAACACTTTGGGACGTGACAGTTTTTGAGAAAATAATCAACAGTAACTCTGCTATATCACACTGCTTCTTTGTTGTATTTTATTCCTTACAAATTACACAAGATCTTTTTAAAAATTCTTTGATTCTTGTCAGCTCGGCTCGGAGGTTTATATGATTTAAAGGCATTTCTTCAAAGACTCCGATACGAAGCCAGACCCTTTGATAGCAGTCTCTGTGGCTGTATTTTATTGGTCTCGTCCTTCAGTAGCAGCCTCCTGAAACAGACGGACACTCAGGGAATACTGATCCTCTCTTTTATTCCTGTCTTTGTCTCACACCCGAACAGCTCGTCTAGTATTCCTTAATCTTTATCTTTCCCCCTCCGTGGCTCTCCAGATGTCCTGTCCTCGTCCTTCCTGATCCTCGTCCTTCTGTGAGACGACAGCCGTCTGCTCTTTCGCTCCTGATAACATCTTCACCCGTGAAATTGCTGTACATGACGTCTCATGTCTCAGGGTCTCTCAGCCAGGCACTGATACTTTACTGACCTTTCTCTCTCTCTCTCTCTCTCTCTCTCTCTCTCTCTGTCTCGTCTGTCTTCCTAGTCATCTGTCCATTCAGACCTTTCTATGCAGAGGCAGATTAGTATGAAAGGAGAGGTTGGGAATTCAAGCGGATGTGATAAATGATAATGGAAACATATTTGTATGGTTTTCATTTGTGTAGATGATGGGTCTCTTTTCATGTCATCTTGTTCTGTGCAAATGTCACTCATGTGGAAGTATATCACTGTTTCCATTGAAGACATTAGACAAGTAAATTGAAAAAGGACGATGTTAAGAAAAATGCAGTTTATTTTGTTTACTATCTTTTTGTTCTGCCCTCCTCGACATGACTATGCATTATTCCTTTTCAGAGTTCTGTCTCATTGCTTCACTTCTCTTTCATATTATATCAAGATCCATATGTGCAGATTTTCTCCGGGAAAGTTGGCATTTTTTTGAAAATGTCACATCCTGCCATTTTGCCATCTCTGGTGGCGCGACATAGCTCATCTATCTGCGCTACAGTGCCATCCGTCTTCTTGAAAGGCCGACTCTCGGTCTAAAAAGTGTCCAGGGAATAAGAAAGCAAAGGTTAGCTGCAGGAATCCCAGTGGTTAATGTTAGCATTGGACCGAGCCAGAAGTCAATATCCAGAACTGTAGGGACAAGGGAAAGGGCGCACAGAGACTTAGTGATAAATCACAATGCGCACACAAACATCAACAGAGCTGGGCTACCCGGAGACACTGACAAATCGATGGCACCCAACATGCTGCACAGATCTCCAAGGAGAAATCTTTCTTTCCGCGAGATTTCCTGTCATCATAAAACTTTTCTGGGTATAGCAGGTTTGGGAGGAACCCAATGTAATGACACCAAACCCTGTAGTGTTTGCTGTAACAGGCCCATTCTTAAAGACACTAAATCTTTACAGTGTACCTGGATCCACTGGTGGGGATGAAAGCTGTTGAAAGGGTCTACAAAAAAATGACCTAACAGGGGTTTGTAAGAAACCAAATTAAACCTTTACTAGAAACCCTCACTGATAGGGAAGCAATGCATTCTAGGTTACTACACAGAACCCTTGATGTTCCCTCCACAAAACCCATTCCAATGATCCAGAAGGAACCCTTAGTTGAAGCCCTTACTGATCAGTTCTAGGTAAATACACAGAACCCTTGATGTTTCCTCCACAGCGATCCCTCCAATAATCCAGATGGAACACTTACTTGAAGCCTTCACTAACTTTGTTCTAGTGTTCTATTTACAGTAAAAAACTTTATGTTTCCCTCAGAGAAATCTTCCAGAGATACACAGTATCTGATGCTGAAACCCTCGCTGTTAGCAAAGCTACACAGACATCTTAATGACTCCCCCAAGGAGACCTAACACATCTTTAAGGATTTCCTAAGGGGACACAAGAAGGGTTCTAAGATCAAAGTTGTCCTAACAGGGACTAGTTTTGCTAATTAATTTAGCAGAGAACCATTAAGGGTTCTAAATATATCTTAGGAGTGTACTTGTTGGCAAAGCTTGGAGTGACCATTCAAACGACCTAACAGCAAAATCATAATAAACACAGTAGCTTTGGGAGAGGCGGGCTGTCATTTTTACCCCTCCCCTTTCCCTAACAGCACCAAAGAAGTTGTGCACCCCCTGGGTTTACTTCATGGGGCCCATATTTTAGAGTCATGACTTAAGGGTATATCCAGTTTGCATGAGCTTTGTTAGCAAGACATGCTTAAATAAAACAAAAACAGAAGCAGGTTTTGGGTTATATGATGCGAAGCTAATCTGTAAATCTGTGATAACTCGCAGCCTGTCAGACTGCAAAATGCCAGGAGTATTTTTGTCAGAGTATTTTTTGCTGGATCGCTGCTGCACCTCGAAAATCACCTGTAATGCCTCATCATCTGCAAGCTGGGAAAATTTGCCTCACATTGCGCTGACACAGAGGTTTTTTTTGTCTCGAAACTGTTACAGTGAGGGAGGAAGTGCAACTCTGTCTCACAGAACACCATCTTCTGTTTGGACATGATTAATGGGTGAAGTTTGCTTCGTTCCTTTTACATTGTTAGCCTTGTACAAGGCAAATGTGGCTAAATAAGGGAAGCGTAGAAGCTCACCGGTTTAGCATTGATTAAGCATTCCACTATAGCTAGTTTATCAATTCATCTGAAGATAGATCCAGAAGTAGTGGCAGTTATTTTTCTGGTCTAGCTTGATATTTAAATTAGGTATAAGCTTTCTATGAGGTAAGGTTACTTGACAACAAGGTAGCTCAAAAATTTACATACTTTTATGAATATACTCAGAATCGGTGCAACAGTTCGCCCTGGAAATGTAGTCAGCATTGCATCAATAATTAATCAGCCTTGCTGATATGAAATTTCACCTAAAAGTGCTATATAATTATCAGTTATGACTTTGATGATCTTTTGACATTATACAACATTATATCATTGACACTTCTGTTGGAATTCTGTTCCCATCTGATTTAGTGGTGCTTGGACCCCGATAGTAGAGCAGAGGCAGTGCCTGGATCCCTGGATCTGGGGTAATTGCCTGTGTGGAAATTACTATGTTCTCTCCATGTTTGTGTAGGTTTCCTCCAGTTACCTCCCACCTCCCAAAACCATGCCAAGAGGTAGATTAGCAGCATTCTATTGCCCCTAGGTATGAGGGACTGTGTGACTGTCAGTGTGTATGATGCCCTGCCTCTGGTCTCTAGAACAGATGGACTGGTATCCCATCCAGGGTTTTATTCCCACCAGTTTTCCCACCAGTTTTCATAGATTCCACTGCCCCTATGACCAGGATAAAGTGGCTACTGTAGCTGAATGAGTGATTGGAGCACTTTGTATAGTTTGAAACTCTTCATACACCACGCCATGTTCAAAACTGTTCCTCTCCATTGTACTAAAGTTATCAGATTTCTGAACTCGATCGTATAAAAAGATCTTTATATGCGTTCTTTGCAGACTGCGGACACTCCGCTGCATTCTTTAAAGTGCACTGCTCATTCTTTACCGAATGAAAAGAAAGTGTACTTCCATTGTGCTCGTTTTTTTGCTTGTCATGTAAACCAAAAAAGGCTGCTTGCGTATCCGTCAAGCCGACAGCTGAAGGTCGAGCGGAATGTTGGTGTTGAATTACGGCGATAAGAAACCAGCGAAGCATGCTTATCTATTGCTAAAATGAACCAGTTAGGAGGAGGAGGAGGAGGAGGAGGAGGAGAGTGTGGGGCCATCTGTGGACTTGAGATATTTATAAACTTTTTTTTTTTTTTGCAAGCGTCCTGTGCTGGAGACTCAGAAACAGAAAATCAATGCTTTGATTGAATCTCTCTGTTGAAATGGCCTTTGGGGAGAGATTCCACCAAGAGAGAAATTGAGGGGAAAAATGGAGGATTGTTAAGTCAATATATTCATGTTTGTCAAATTGTTAATTATCTTGTAAGCTAGCACAATGTACCTGGACAGTTCCTGGTCTACTGGGGCACTATCCTCATATACTCAGGTCAAATCAAGTTATGTGTGTGTAGGTATATGTGACACCACCTGGGACAACTGCTAATACAATATCAATAACAATACATTAACATCATGATGCAATTTTTTGAGCAGTATTGTCAGGTGCTTTTCACTCAGGTGAGTAAATGATCAATTTATTAGCAAGTAACAGCTCCACTGTGATGTCTAGTCACATGCTTTAGACAATGTGCAGTGTGTCAGCTCAACTCCTTCATTGCACTGCCTGTATTTGTCACCTTATTTTCATGTTTAGGAGCCGAATGGGATTTGTTGTGATTTTTTTGTGCCATAGATTGAGTTCGGCACCCAAGAGATTAGTTCCAGATTCTAATTGTGACTGAATTGGAGCTACATTTTCTCTCGAAGTCTTTTGGGAATACCTGGCTGCTTGGTGCCAGATACACACACACACACACACACACACACCAACCTCACTTCAACATTAAAATGCTAAGGAGCAAGGCAGGAATTCAGAGAAGCTAGCTGAGTGTGGTAATGCTTAAGGTTAGGTTGAGGGGCGAAGTTAGTGGTTAAGAGACGTCATGGATCCTTAATTCTTATTTAATTTCCATTGAAGGAGGCGTGGCCTATAAGTCTGTCATTCACTGTGAAAAAGGCGTGGTCTGTGTTTCTGTTCTGTATATCTCTTATTGAAAGTGGGATGGGCTTCCAGTGAAGGGATGGCCAATGTGACTGACATTCCCTGTTGAAAGGAGGCATGGCCTTAGAACCTGTCAGTCTCATTGAAAACATTGTGGCTTTTGTGTGTGTCAGTCAGAGAAAGAGAGGCGGACTTTGCACTTTTGAGTCTCAGTGAAAGGGACATGACCAGTGTTAGCTCAGTGGTCAAGCGGTTTGTAAGGTCATGAATTCAAATCCCAGCACTGCCAAGCTGTCTCAACTGCTCAACTGTATATTTGAGAGAAGAAGGTGTGGCCTTAGCACTACTTGATTTCAGAGAAGGAGGTGTGGCCTCAGCACCACTTGATTTCAGAGAAAGAGGTGTGGCCTCAGCACCACTTGATTTCAGAGAAGGAGGTGTGGCCTCAGCACCACTTGATTACAGAGAAAGAGGTGTGGCCTCAGCACCACTTGATTTCAGAGAAAGAGGTGTGGCCTCAGCACCACTTGATTTCAGAGAAGGAGGTGTGGCCTCAGCACCACTTGATTACAGAGAAAGAGGTGTGGCCTCAGCACCACTTGATTTCAGAGAAGGAGGTGTGGCCTCAGCACTACTTGATTTCAGTGAAGGAGGTGAAAGACGTCATGACCCAGTATTCTCTGCATAACTCGTTAATCATTTAAACTGCAGAATATTTTATCAGATTATTATTTTTATATTATTATTATTATTATTATTATTATTATTATTATTATTATTGTTATTATTATTATTATTATTATTAAGAGCATGAGCACAACCTGTTTCTAAGAATATCTAATTGCCATAAAGGCTACAAAAGCAATATTTCGATTTGAAGTGGAAGGGTTTAGATTTAATCTTACATTTCTGAATGGATTGTTAAGAATTCCCCATTTCATTTGTTTTCTGTTTTTTATTTTTTTTTTATTGCAGGAGGTACAGCTCATTTGTACACTTCTTCTTCTTCTTCTTCTTTCGGCCTCTTCCCTTCAGGGGTCGCCACAGCGAACATCTCTCTCCACCTAGCCCTATCTTCTGCATCCTCAACCCTTGCACCCACTAGCTTCATATCCTCATTTATTACATCCATATACCTCCTCTTTGGCCTTCCTCTTTGCCTCCTGCCTGGCAGCCCCATGTCCAACATTCTCCTACCAATATACTCACTGTCCCTCCTCTGAACATGTCCAAACCATCTTAATCTGGCCTCCCTAACTTTGTCCCCCAAACGTCCAACATGAGCTGTCCCTCTGATGTACTCATTCCTAATCCTGTCCAATCTTGTCACTCCCAAAGAGAACCTCAACATCTTCAGCTCTGCTACCTCTAGCTCTGACTCCTGTCTCTTCCTCAGTGACACTGTCTCTAAACCATACAGCATGGCCGGTCTCACCACTGTCCTGTACACCTTCCCCTTGATTCTCGCTGATATTTTCTGATCACACAGAACTCCCGACACCTTTCTCCACCCATTCCAACCTGCCTGCACTCGCTTCTTTACCTCTTTCCCACACTCTCCATTACTCTGGACTGTTGACCCCAAGTACTTAAACTCCTGTACCTTCTTCACCTCTTCACCCTGTAACCTTACTGTTCCACTTCCCTCCCTTTCATTCACACACATGTACTCAGTCTTACTACGACTGACCTTCATTCCTCTTCTCTCCAGCGCAAACCTCCACCTCTCCAGGTTTTCCTCCACCTGCTCCCTGCTCTCACTACAGATCACAATGTCATCTGCAAACATCATTGTCCAAGGAGACTCCTGTCTGACCTCCTCTGACAACTGGTCCATCACCATAGCAAACAGGAAGGGGCTCAGAGCCGATCCCTGATGCAGTCCCACCTCCACATTGAACTCCTCTGTCTGACCTACAGCACACCTCACCACTGTTCTGCTCCTCTCATACATGTCCTGCACCACTCTGACATACTTCTCCGCTACTCCTGACTTCCTCATACAGTACCACAGCTCTTCTCTTGGCACCCTGTCATACGCTTTCTCCAAGTCTACAAACACACAGTGCAACTCCTTCTGACCATCCCTATACTTCTCCATCAAAATCCTCAGAGCAAAAATTGCATCCGTTGTGCTCTTTCTGGGCATGAAGCCATACTGCTGCTCACAAATTTCCACTACCTTCCTTAACCTAGCTTCCACTACTCTTTCCCATACCTTCATTGTATGGCTCATCAACTTTATCCCCCTATAGTTACTGCAACTCTGCACGTCACCCTTATTCTTAAAGATCGGCACTAACACACTTCTTCTCCATTCCTCAGGCATCCTCTCACTCTCTAAAACCCTGTTGAACAAATTAGCTAAAAATTCCACTGCTGCCTCTCCCAGACACTTCCAGACCTCCACCGGAATGTCATCAGGACCAACTGCCTTCCCACTTTTCATCCTCTTCAAAGCCTTCCTGACTTCATCCTTTCTAATCTTATCTACTTTCTGTTCCACAGAGTTCACCCCTTCTACTCTTTTTTCCCTCTCATTTTCCTCATTCATCAGCTCCTCAAAGTATTAGCTCATTTGTACACTATTCATTTTAAAATAAAGCTAAAGAAACACTATGATTTATGAACCAGTCCTCAACACATGTGCAGTCTAAGCGGATGTACAAATGAAACAGTGTCAATTCTGCTGAAAATATAGATCTGCCCTAGAGTCCAGAGGATAAAAAGTCTGCTTGGAAGCTCATCACATCTATGCATTCTCATAATACTTTTTCTCATAATACTTTTTGACCCCACGGGTCGGCATTCATAAAGTTTCCTGGAATTGAAAATCAGAATGTTATTAGCCGAGTGACCTGGGAGTGAGCAATCCAACATGGTGCATACGAAAATATCCAGTTATGTTTTTGTTCTTGCCGTAGGTTGGAGTCTCCAACGCGAACGCTGACGTTGGAAGCGCCGAAAGGTGTGGAGGTGAATGCAGGAGTGGGGGAGTTCAGAGCGTCCTGCAGGAAAGAGCTCACTCTGGAGTCTTCCGAAGGGGAGGTGAGTAATTTATTAGTTCTTGTAGATAGGAGTCACAGGATCCATCCTTTGCTTCTCAGGTGGAGAGTTAGCACTATCCGGTGCTGTGAATTCAAGCTGTTTTATGTTGTTTAATTGCAATCAGTAATGTTCATATCAATGACATTTCTCCATGGACTGCACTGAGTGCTCTCTCTTGCACTCCAGCTCCAGGGTTCCTGGTTTGATCTTGAGCTAGGGCTACTCTTCGGACAGATTTGAAAGTTTTTCCTGTGCTCCTACAAGTTTTATCCCATCTCCCACAGTCATGCTGATTGGTGGATTGGTAACACTTTTAACACTAATTTATCCCTAATTATAAGCATGTGATTGGTGCCATGTTAAGAACTTGTACAAAGTGTGTTCCCAGCTTAGGCCCAGTGTTTCTGGGATAGGCTCCAGATCCACCACCACTCTGTCCAGGATTAACTAGATACTGAGGATGAATAAATGAAAGTGGTGCATTTGGCAGCTACTCGCAGGTTGGTAGCTATAGCCAGGGGCCCGGATCTTTAGATTTGTTGAGGGATCAAATAAAAAATCAGACTGCCACATTTGGCTCAGCAGATTGTGCGTTTGCTTTGCTTTGCTCTTACCAGGTAGCAAAGATGACTCAGTCCCTTTCATGTTGTTGATTCTTAACAGAAATGGGCACTCTTGAGCAAGAGTGTTCCCATTTATCCTGTCTAGCTGCTGTGTGGAAATCAGTAGATTTTGGATAGACTGAGTACTCTAGTAGTGTGTTGGATTAAAATACATGTAACTAGCACTGAAAAGAACCTTCACCTTGCCCAGATTATCCTGTATCATCATAAAAAGTGGTGATATATAGCAGGAATTGTTTGTTTTCTCATGTGATGAGATTGGTTGGACGTATTTGCTCAAGCTCTCACAAGGTGAGGAAGATTGAATAGTCCTGAATCTCTCAGTATTTGTTTTTTTGAGTGATGTTGGTCAACTGTTTATATCTGTCAAGAGTTGGGCACTTAATACACCCCAGAGACTCTCCAGAAATCAATAATGTGATAATGAACGAGGATTCCCAATTGACCAAATGCTCAAGTGGTGCCTTGGGTTAGAAGATATATAGCTAGCAACCTAAGTGGAAAGATCTTGTATCCTCTGCGGTTGATAAGATGTCTTTTCCCTAACATTTTAGCATACGTTCTCCTGCTAATCAGAGTGGGATTTTTAGCTGTGAAGCTTGTGCAAAAGCTCTACTCCTTTGCTGGTCGTGAGAGATGGTGTCTGTTAGGCCAGAGATGTAGAGTATTGATCATGCAGAGAGTCTCCTGAAACTCTGGCAATCAATAATGTGATAATCAATGAAGATTCCCAGTGGACCAGGTGCACTAACGACGAACACGTGTAGCTAGTGACTAGTGGCGAAAAAACATAACGGCTAACCCTGTAGCTGAACAAATCTGCGTTATAAATGTGGGAACACTGGCAAAATGGTTTGATCTGTATGTGTTTATGTGCTCAGGAAGAAAAGTGCTCACACTTAGCATTCAGCTAAGCTTCTAGGGGATGCAGAGACAAGCAGTTTGAGTTTATCATGCATCAAAGGTGGTTAGTTTGCAGTGTTATGACAGCTAGTTTACAAGGTCATACATAAAATTACAAACCATATCAGTATGAGCCAGACCTGTCTGTCTTTCTATCTCTTTGTGTGTGTTCAGCTGCTGGTGTACATCAAAGCTGTCAAGCTCCAGGACTCGTGAGACGCAGCCACGCATACTTTAACACGTTCTCCTCTTATAGCATCTGATTCGCTCTAATGAAGAGAGCAAGGATTAACTGAGGAACAGACCAAGGGCTGTGTGTTACTTGTAGTGAATGATAGCTCGGTGGTTGTTAGTATAAAGCTTCATACTTGTTTGCATCCTGGCAGGAAGATTTCTGCTCAACGATTTTTATGTTTAGACTATCATCCAGTCTACTTCCTCTACTAGAAACCGAAGCAGCGATGTGGTAGGATGGTAGATTCTGTAAACTCTTGCATGAATGATTAAACAGAGTCTTTCATCTTGGGTTTGACCCCAACTGAGACCTTAGGAACCGCTTAATAAATTCCTTTTAATGAATCATTCAAAGCTAAAACTATAGAAACGACCTGATTTAATGTTAGCATTAACATTTACGGCTAGACCTGTGCACATGCACAGGGGTTCTGCTAAAACTATTCGGTTCATTTTTTATAAGAAAATTTCACTTTCTACAAATTTACAAGCACTCAGAAATTGAGACTCAAAGAGTCCCATGATTCCCTGAGAAATCTTTTTTTTAAGAAGTATGAAGTTTTTCAAGCACCAGTGCTATTTGCTGAAAACCCTCCTCGCGCTGAGCCTAAACGAGAGCCACCATCTTGGAATTGTTCTCTTTGCTTGGCTTTCCCTCGCTTTAGTAACTACCCAGGCTATTTAATTAACTTCCAGCAGCCTGAGCAATACATCATGCTGTCCTGTCAACTTCCCATAAAAAGGAGGGTTTTTTTTTTCCTTTCTTTCTTTGCCGTGGAGATAACAGGCATTCCTTCAGACCGGCACAATGCCGGAGAGAACTACATGGGGTGATATGATAGAGAAGTCACCGGTGGCAAGGCTCAGTGAAAGCGCTTTTGAAACGTCTGTCCGATCCTCTCGCAGACTGAATTTGTCAAGTCAGTCTCTCTCCCCCTCTCTTTCTCATTCTATCTATCTCTCTCTGTCTCTGCCTCTCTCTAACCACTGGTGCACTCGATGGCTTATCCAGCGTTCTCTCCTCGCTATTTAATTCCCCCTTTATTCCTCGCAGGAGGGGTGTCGAGACGTGACGAGACGAAAGCCGGCAGCAAAAAGTAACGTGAAGGGAAAATAGATGTTTCTGTCAATTTGGATGGAGAGAATAAGGTGTCTCAGAAGGTCCAGATGGTGAGCTAAATCAGCGCTGACAGCGGCTAACTCTTTAAAATCTGACGTTAAATCTGAAGTCTGTGGGTTTTAGAGGAGGGAATTAAAGACAGCATCATGTCCCGGTGTCGAGCTCCAAGCTGCCCGTTACAATCAAAGAGGGAGATACGGGACACGATGATGGCCAGAGAGATGCAATCAGGGGAAGAGATAGACATTGGGTAATGAAGATAAAGCAATAGAAAGCGTGAAAGAGAACACAATGCTGAAAGACTTGTTTTCTTTCTTCGCTGCTGTAGTACTTCCATTAAGATGCATTAACTGTATCGATCCGTTAAGAACACAACAATCACCGTAGTCAGAAGCGTCATTTCTGCCGTCAAATGAAAGGAACAATTAGCATCTATCAACTTAACAATACAGAAAGGTTATTATGGGATGAACACAGTACAGGTGAACACGTTAGGATAACAAACCAGAGACAGGACAGCAGCAGAGCCAGTGCTAGAACCACAACAAATAAAGATGAAGCTGAAGCGAGGATCGTCATGGTTTCAACTTTATTATAGCGAGTAATGCAACCAGTTCACAAACATCTGGAGTCAGTGGCGTTGCAGTAATCCATGACTCGGACCTCCAGACTTGTTCGCTAGTCCGCTTTATTAGCATTCATCAGCTAATGCGTGTCTGCATTCGAAGAAGCTCCATTTACGTCCACTCTCACATGTTAAAGAGACGCTAGCACACTACCAGGGCAATGCTAGCAATATCATTTTACCACAGAAACCCCAGCGTCATGAAGCTCAGCGGATGAAAACGCTACCCGTCAGCACCTGAACTTTTAGATCAAGTCGGATTCATCAGCATAACGGTACACAATTATCCCCAAATCCTCCAATCACAATACTGATTTCCTTTCCATCTGCACTCACAGCTGGCTGCATGGACGAGTCATTAAATTAGTTGGCATGAAAATCTTCCAGGAAATCAAGTGTTGAAGAAAAGTCACAGAGTGAGCTTCGCAAACCTTCTGTTCAGAAAATGGAAAAAGTCTGCTCTGGTTCGGCGTAGAAGGGCCCCTAGAATGCGTATCCATTTCAAGGACTTAATTATAAGGAAGCTGAGTAATTAAAGCTTAGCGCTGCTAGCTTTTGAATTCCGCTGCTGGAGCGTTGAAGTGCGAGATAAACATGTCTGAATGAGTGAGCAATCTCTGATCCTCTAAAGAAAGCTGTAAAGCAGCGATGGGTAGAAAAGCAGTACAGCTGCGGAAAAAGTTTATTATATTTAAATCCTCTTCTATTAAATTCAGTCTCACGGCGGCGTGGAAGTAAATCCGTGAACTGTTTAAGACAGATAAGCGGCAAATTAGCAACATAGCACGCTACATTTCACAGGAATGTGTTTTAACGTTCGAATTTAGAAACACCAAAGTCTGATATTCTGAAATGTTAGAGCACTAACAGGCAGCTCATTTTTACTCTTAATTACTACGTCGTTAAACTGCTTGCTGATGTGCGTGCTAGCATAACGTGACTAGCAGAGTCTCCGCAGAATCCTTACGTACAGCACATGGAACACACAGGAAGTGTTTTTTGTGGTAGATGTTTTGAGGATGATTTGATGAAACGTTTTAGACGCAACGTTCTAAAGACAGAACCAACACAGGAACGTGGATTAATTAGAGGACATGATAGTGTTTACGTTTCCCTAGACCAGAACATCACCGCAAAACGTTGTAGGAACATTCTCCTAGAAACCTTCACAAAATATTCTGCTAACTTTTGGTCCTCTTGATGCCCTCTTGTAGCAAAAGTGTAACTTTCATGAACAAATCGAACATTTTTCACATGATGTCTTCTACGAGATCAGAAATCCGGCAAACATTTCAGCAATTTTTTAATCCGATGGAATTATGTAAAGCTCCCGAATGCCTAGAGGAATCTTTTTCGGACTCGTTTACACCCATTAGTCTGTTTGTGGCTCTGAGTCGGAGCAGATAAAATAGTTTAGCTGTGTTTACTTTGCTTTAGTTTCACGGCTCACATAGCAAAACTAATCAAAGTGTGATGAAACCTTGTCTGAGGGATGTGATGGACTTGAAACGGCTTTGATTCACTTCCTGCTGGTGAGTCGATTCTGAGTCAAATTGCTTCTCTGAGACCCTGGCTTCATCAGGGTTCTGTTCAATCAGCACATACGGTTTTCCAGAAATTTTCCTCTGAGTCTTGGAGTTAAATATTAGCAGCTAGTGCACACCTGAGCCTCCGTAGCACCGCCTCGCTCCAGTTGCCTGTGTTTGATTGACCTTCCCGTCTGCTCTAGCCGCCTTAGCATGAATCATAAGTGTCCTGAGAAGCTGCTCTGACGGCAGATCCTGAAGCAGTGCACTCTGGGATGGAGCCGTGCATCTTCCTCCTCCCTCCTCTGTGGGCTCATGCGAGGTCATGTGACTCAGAGGTCCTGGTATTTCAGCAGCTTAATGAAGTGTGTAATGTGCACTGACGACTTTGCGCCGTCGCTGTCATTCCGAACCGGCGTTTGTGTCTTTGTGCTATTTTGGGATTCACTGCTCGTCCTTCCTTCACCTCGACAAGTCGAGAAAGAAAACACTTCCATCTCTTGCTCCTTCTGTTTACCCAACACTCACTTTTCCTTTCTCGTCCATCCATCACTCCATCTTTATTTCTTCTTTTGTTTGCTTTTTTTCTTCCTTCCTTCATCCTTTTTCCTGTCTGTCCTTTCTCTAATTGTCTCCACAACATCCATA
>JAUCMX010000029.1:14695293-14732793 GCA_033459395.1 Hemibagrus guttatus | reverse complement strand
ATTCTGAGTTTGTCTAAAAAATCTTACATTGAAATTTCTGAAATTTCTTCCAAATCAGAAAAGCTTGGAATTGCTTCTCAGAAATGTGTATTTTAATGTTTTCTCACAAATTCCCTCAGCATTGGACTTTAAAAAAAATAAACTGATTGATTTTTTACTTTATTTTTTTAATTTTTTTACTTTATTTTTTTTATTTTTTTTTTTTTAAAAAAAATTTTTTTCACAGAAGTGTGACATCAGCATTGAACTAAAAAAAAAAAACAGTCTTAGAGGCAGCTTTTTTCTTTGTTTCTTTGTTTCTTTGTTCTTTCTTTCTTTCTTTCTTTCTTTCTTTCTTTCTTTCTTTCTTTTTAACAAACTTGGAATTTCTTCTCAGAAATTCGGGATGGAGTGTGACATTGAGCATTGGACAAAAAAAAAAAAAAAGCAAGGCATAGAGGCAGCTTTTTTTTTTTTTTTTTTTTAGCTTAAACCCGTGGAAAACATGGGGAAAAAAAAAAAGACATAATTCCAAGCTTTGAGGTTCAGGTGAATCCAGAGTAATTCCCTCTGGTGTTCCTCTCAGGCAGTGTGGGAAACCTAGGGATCGTGAACCAGAATAAAACGAGACCAACATGCTGGTGAAAGAGCTAAAAAAGAGTCATCTCCGGAATCCAGGGTAAAATAAATGGTGGAGGTTTTTAAATTCCAGATATTCACTGGTTGAGGGTGGATTAGTTTCCTGTCAGGTTCACCACAAGGTGATGCTGAATTAGAATAATGATCATGTATGACATTTTACATATTGTTAGTTTAATTGCTAGTAATCTCACTCGAAATAACAACAGCCTTTCACTGGAATCAGGAAACGTTTCAGCGGGACCATCGGGGGGAAACTCATTAATGGAGTAAACACATCTCCAAATGCCAGCGCTCGGGGTGCAGTCTGGAAATCAACATTACAAAAAACTACAAAACCAAGCAAAAAAAATTCTGTTTACAGCAAAAACACTGTTTCTAGGGCTTTCAAAAACTTTTTATTGTCTAAAAAGGGACTTGAGCTGCTACTTGTTGTTTTTTTGTTTTTGTTTTTTTTCATTATTTCTTAGAAATTTCTAGAGATGTTGTACTTTTATTTTATTTACTGTATTTTAATCTCTAATTTTCTTTATTTTTTTTTTATGATTAAGTTTTTATCCCAGTGAAATGAGATGAAATCATAAATTTTTTATTAAAAAAAAAAAAAAAGTTACATTTTTTAACAAGTTGAAGTATGAATAAAACTTATAAACAAAGATTTACTTTAAATCATTTCAGAACATAGCAGTTGAATCAATGAATCATTTAGGAAGTATTTGATCACAATTATAAAAGACTAAATATTCCAAATGTAGATGTTTATTTGTGTAATAATTTATTTAATTTTATTTATTTTTTCATTTATTTTTTTAAGAGGGATAAATTCCCCTTAATGCTGGCTATCATGTTGAAATTTTCTGTAAAAAAAAAAAAAATCTACAGAAGGTACAATTATAAATTTTTTATCTTTAGGTTTGTTTTTTATAATTAGGTTTTTATCCCAGTCAAATAAGACAAATTCACAAAATTTTTATTTAAAAAAATAATTAGATTTTCTTAATAATTGTGAATAAAACTTAGTAATAAAGAATTATTTTGAATTGAAATTTTAGAACATAGCTTTTTGTATGAATCATTTCTGAAGCATTTTATCACAATCATAACAAAACTCGAAACATTCTAAATATAAATGTTTATTTCTGTAAATGATTTATTTTATTTTATTAGTTTTTTTTAAGAGGGATAAATTGTCTATAATGTTGGCTTTCATGCAGGATTTTTCAGTTAAATGAGCTGCAGCTTTGGATTTGCGGTGCGAATCTCTACAGGGGAAATCCAGCAGGAAGTTGATTATGTCCTCAGTTTCCAGCGAGGATTCAGGCTCCTCATCAGCGTGAACGTCAGCAGCGTCGTCCTTCTCCACATGCAGATGAGCTCGAGGTGCACGAGGAACGCTGTGTTTGTTTTGAGCCATTAAAGATGCTTAATAACGCCAAACCTCATTTATCAGACTGGATACGGAAGAATTTCGTTGTAAAATAACAGAATAAAAACATTCCTGCTACTGTAATGTTCCGCTTCTGGAAATTTGCATTTATATTTACATGCAACGTTACTGTGTGTTTGATAAATCATGAAGAATCAGAAGTGTGTATCTATCTACAGTATGTTAATGTGAAGATAATAACGCTACCTACATGTCTTCCTGGTTGGGTTCAGAGTCCAGTGTGAGCTACATATACAGTGGTGTGAAAAAGTGTTGGCTGATGTCTTATTTTTTTGCATGTTTGTCACACTTTAATGTTTCAGATAATCAAACACATTTAAATATTAGTGAAAGATAACACAAGTAAACACATCATGCAGCTTTTAAATGAAGGTTTTTATTATTAAGGGAAAACAAAATCCAAAACTACATGGCCCTGTGTGAAAAAGTGTTTGCCCCCTAAGCCTAATAACTGGTTGGTCCACCCTTAGCAGCAACAACTGCAATCAAGTGTTTTCCATAACTTGCAATGAGTCTGTTACAGCGCTGTGGAGGAATTTTGGCCCACTCATCTTTGCAGAATTGTTGTAATTCAGCCACATTGGAGGGTTTTCGAGCATGAACCACCTTTTTAAGGTCATGCCACAGCATCTCAATGGGATTGAGGTCAGGACTTTGACTCGGCCACTCCAAAGTCTTCATTTTGTTTTTCTTCAGCCATTCAGAGGTGGACTTGCTGGTGTGTTTTGGATCATTGTCCTGCTGCAGAACTCAAGTTCGCTTCAGCTTGAGCTCACAAACCTACCGATCTATCAGTCTGGAAAAGGTTATAAAGCCATTTCTAAAGCTTTGGGACTGCCACGAACCACAGTGAGAGCCATTATCTACAAATGGCGAAAACGTGAAACAGTGGAGAACCTTCCCAGGAGTGTCTGACCGACCAAAATTACCCCAAAATTACCCCAACTCATACAGGAGGTCACAAAAGACCCCACAACAACATCCAAAGAACTGCAGGCCTCACTTGCCTCAGTTAAGGTGAGTGTTCATGACTCCACCATAAGAAAGAGACTGGGCAAAAATGGTTTGCATGGCAGAGTTCCAAGACGAAAACCGCTGCTGAGCAAAAAGAACATAAAGGCTTGTCTCAGTTTTGCCAGAAAACATCTTGATGATCTTCAAGACTTTTGGGAAAATACTCTGTGGACTGACGAGACAAAAACTGAACTTTTTGGAAGGTCTGTGTCCCATTACGTCTGGCGTAAAAGTAACACCGCATTTCAGAAAAAGAACATCATACCAACAGTAAAATATGGTGGTGGTAGTGTGATGGTCTGGGGCTGTTTTGCTGCTTCAGGACCTGGAAGACTTGCTGTGATAAATGGAACCATGAATTCTGCTGTCTACCAAAAAATCCTGAAGGAGAATGTCCGGCCATCTGTTTGTGACCTCAAGCTGAAGCGAACTTGGGTTCTGCAGCAGGACAATGATCCAAAACACACCGGCAAGTCCACCTCTGAATGGCTGAAGAAAAACAAATGAAGACTTTGGAGTGGCCGAGTCAAAGTCCTGACCTCAATCCCATTGAGATGCTGTGGCATGACCTTAAAAAGGTGGTTCATGCTCGAAAACCCTCCAATGTGGCTGAATTACAACAATTCTGCAAAGATGAGTGGGCCAAAATTCCTCCACAGCGCTGTAACAGACTCATTGCAAGTTATGGAAAATGCTTGATTGCAGTTGTTGCTGCTAAGGGTGGACCAACCAGTTATTAGGCTTAGGGGGCAAACACTTTTTCACACAGGGCCATGTAGTTTTGGATTTTGTTTTCCCTTAATAATAAAAACCTTCATTTAAAAACTGCATGATGTGTTTACTTGTGTTATCTTTCACTAATATTTAAATGTGTTTGATTATCTGAAACATTAAAGTGTGACAAACATGCAAAAAAAGAAGAAATCAGGAAGGGGGCCAACACTTTTTCACACCACTGTAGATTGAAACCTCAATTACATCTCGAATCATGAAGGTTCTTAAAAGTTTGTCCTTTTAGGAGAACCTACACACATAAGTTAAAGTAAAAGCATAAAGTTAAAGGTTTTCAGGTTAAATGCTTCTAGTTGAAGCTCTTCCTAATTCTGAAGAGTCTTGTTTCAAGCTTACTGCATAAACAACAATCTGAGAGAAAAGAAATCATTCCAGTGAAACTTCCAGGAGATCTACTTTTTTTTAGTGCAGTCAGCATTTCTGACGTTTTTTTTATTTATTTATTTTTTTCAGAAAGTTGCCTTCTGTTATTGACTCACACTTTCAAAGTTGGGGTATTCTCTTTATTGTTCAAGCAGAGATTCAAAGTTCATTTCTCAGAACTGAAATAAAACGTGAAGTTGATTATTTTTCAGACGTTCGTGCTTGTCGATATTCAACTGAATTGATTTTTCCACCTCATGAAATTTGAGTCAAGTTCTGTGGGAACACTGCATTGTTGAAAATATAGTGGAACCTTGGCATACGAATGCTCTCCCTTATGAATTTTCGGAATTTTTGTAAAATTTGCATCGGCATACGAAACATTTTCATCATACGAACGAACTGAACCTTAACCGAAAGTTGTGCGTGCGTCCGGAAGCCAAGCGAAGCCAACCGAAAAGAGTTTATGAAAGTTTCACAAAATTTTTTTTCAGTCAGTGAAAGCTGTTTGGAAAGAGTTAACCCACAATACCAACGTTGCTTTTGGCTTGTGTTCAAAAGCTAGGTAATTTTCTGCCGTTTATTTGTTGACAGATCGGTGGCGTGGGCGGTCTGTTCTATTTTTAGCCCAAGCTTGGTGGCACAACTTCCTGTGAGGACCCTTGACATGGAATGCTTGTCTTGGGTCAGTTCTTTGTAAGCGGCCGTACAGTTTACATACGCTCCGTATTGGTAATATTTGTCGTATTTTTGGGCGGTTGGACCGGATTATCTGCATTTACATTATTTCTTTTGGGAAAATTTGTTTCACAATACACATTTTCGTCTTAAAAACTCGCCTCCAGAACGAATGAAATTGCTGAGGTTCCACTGTATTGTTGATGTACGCTTTTTTGTCCAATTGTGTTGCCAGGTGCAGTAGAGTTTGTCAAGGCTCTGTTGGGAAACATCTAAACAACCAAATAAATGAATGTAAGAGATTCATTTAAACTCATTCTAATCTATGCTAATCTTTCATTTTAAGGCTTAGTTAACATCAACCAAATTAGCAAGGGACACGCGGAAAGCGCTAGTGCTTAGATCCCTGCTAAAGGTCAGAGAGTTCTTTCAGAGCGATCTCCTTGAGATGATGATCTCCAGACAAGTAACTCATCCCTGATATTACACACTCACCCATATTCACAGTAGGTTCTGTGTGTGATAGAAGGCTGAATGAACTCATGTCAGGCTAGTGAGCTACAGCCTGAAGCGCTCTTTACTGGAAAAACAACAACAACTCTTCAGCAACTGCACACAGTGGTGCAGTGTTTCAATAAGTATCATCAACTCATATCATCTCATGTATCTGTTTATGAACAAAGCATACAGAGAAGTTGAAAGAAGTCCAAGAATGTAGAATCTGTGTAACGGTTGTAATGAAGTTTTTTACAGATTTAGATTTGTTTCCAGAATATTAGTAGAAGATCAGAAGGAGAACTATCATTTGGGAGATAAATGCAACAGCGGTGTGATCTTAGATCATGTTCGACTCAACATCCTGATTAAATGCTAGTGCTGTGCTGATGAAACCCAAACCTGAAAGAACTTTGGTGGTCTAAAGATAGACCTCAAGGTGTAGATGTTTGGAACATTCTGCCCTCTTCACACCAGCTCACCGGTTTTTCTTCTGGAAGAACATCTAAAAATGTGAAGATCTACTTACTTTAAATTCAGAGCAGTAAAAACTCTACTTCAGGTTGCTGAGTAGAGTCAAACATCTACATTACATACATCTGTCTATCAACGATTCTCTTTATGATGTTAGAAGCAAAGCTGAATTTATGATGAAAGATGATTTCTTGAAGGTCAACATTAACCACTGATGTTTTTTCATGTTTCAAAGTGCACTAGACTGGATTGAAACCTTTTTAACCAACATTTTTCTTCATATTTCGAATTTTCTTTAAGTGGCATAAACCTTTCCGTGACCCTGCTAAACATACGAATAAATTGCCTGGTTGTTTAAAAGTGTATTCATGAGGTGAGAGCCTCATGAATTCATGAGCACTGTTTCAAATCAATGCAATATTCTCCATGAAAAGGCTGGATTGGTGTGCCATCACTGTTTATTTCTGCTGAGAAGTCTCTGCCCCGGTACATTCGGCTTGTCAGTACAATCGGCTTTTCTCCAATCTTCCAAATGCTTCTGCCAACATCCGTAATGTTCATGTCATGCAAACAGTGTTGGCCCAGAATAAATTGTATTTAATCTTCATTCTGCTTTGTGAATTCTTAATGTGAGGGCCAGAGACGTTGCCTGGAACTCATTGGGATTCAGAGCAGAGTGAAGGTCAATCCAGGAGGGCAGGTTTGGACACTGGTACCGGGACAACTGACAAGCCACATGAGGTGAATTATTCAAGGCCTTTACACATACTTGCTCAAACTGTTTGTTTTCCTGTTAGGACATGGACTCATGAGTGTGTGGACCCGAGAGAGTGTGTGCGCAATTCTGAATAGGAATGAATCCTCCAACCAGAGCTTAGCGCAGCTCCCTGCTGACAAATCCACTTCTTCCAACAATGCCTAAGCATTCTGCATAACTACAGAACTCTCTGACTCTGTAAAACTTACCAGATATTCAGTGGTAAATTCCATCATGGCATCTGGACTATAGTGCAACATGGTCTACTGGGATGGGGAAGTTATTAAAAAAAATCAGTCCAGTGGCAGTGTCCACTGAGTTACGCTATTCCCAATGGATTGGTATTAGCATGTGTATTAAAAGTAACATGAGTTATCTGAATTATATATCCCGTTTGTAGGGTAGGCTATGCCACTGCTTGTTATCACTCAGACACCTGGTGGCATTGAAGCCCATGTCATACCATCCTGAGAAAACTCATTCCAAAATGCAAGTTCGTATTACTGTGAAGAGAAACGAGGCAGGATTTTAAATAGAACTTTTCAAAATGTGATGAAGACTGTGGAGTGATCAATGACTCATTAATGAATTGAAATAGTACCAAGAAGGGCATAGAGTTCTGTTAGGGTAAAGGATCTATGTACAAAATCAAGTGATAAATGAATAATTAGTAAAAAAAAAAAAAGGGTAAGGACAAATGTATGACAGAAGAAACTATTTTTGGACATGAGGACTTTAGGGATGTCTTGGAAACAGAGATAAGGCCTGTAGGGATGATGTGGATATGGAGATGAAGTCTGTAGGGATGTTGCAGATACAGAAATTAGGTCTGCAGGGATAGCGTTAGGATGGAGAAAGGACCTGGCTGTAGTTCTGACATGTCCTGTGGGAATGGGGCTGATGAGAATGTGGTGGAAATGGGACTTATAGGGTTTTGGTGGATAGAGAGATGACATCTGTAAGGAAGTGGCAGTTGTGGAGATGGAATCTGGCTGTAGGCATTTGGTTGTAGGGATGGGATAGCGATGGGGATGGGATCTGTGAAGATTTGGCAGATATGAAGACATGATATGGAGATGGGGCCTATGGGATTGTTATGGATAACATAAATGGGACCTCTGGGAAACAAATGGACAGTGGCAGCTCATGTGGTTAAGGATCTGGCTTATGGCTCGGCAGGTCAGGGTTCAAGCCAAAGTACCGCCAAGCTGACCCCAACTTCCAAAGCTATACTGTGAGAAGAAAGAATTTCACAGTAACAAAAGTAGAAGATTCTTATTCTATATTGGAAGGCTGTGAATACAAAGTTGGGATCAGGATGGGGTGGTTACATAGATGAGACCTTCAGGAATATAGTGGATATTGAGATGGGGTCTGAGGGAGTATAGCAAATATTGAGATGGGGTCTGAGGGGAAGTGACAGGCATTGAGATGGTCTGAGGGAATGTAGTGGATATTGAGATGGGGTCTGAGGGAATGTAGTGGATATTGAGATGGGGTCTGAGGGAATGTAGTGGATATTGAGATGGGGTCTGAGGGAATGTAGTGGATATTGAGATGGGGTCTGAGGGAATGTAGTGGATATTGAGATGGGGTCTAAGATGATGTGACAGACATTGAGATGGGGTCTGTACAGATGTGGTGGATATGGAGATGAGGCTTGTCTTTGTGGACTGTGAACAGAACAGATGATGCCTGCTTGTTGGGTGGATATGGAGATGGGGTCTGTGGGTGTGGGGCTAATAGGAATGCGATAAATGTGGAGATGTGGCTTATAGAGATGGGGTGAATACAAACATAGAGCTTACTGCAATGTGCTGAAGATGGATAAGGGGTCTGTAGGGATGTGGGCTTGGCATTAGGGATACCCAGGATGGATTGCAATGCAACTGCATTTAATCATTTATCCTTTATCAACTTGAAAATTAAGATGCAAGTGGACCAACAATTCTTTTATTATACTATTCTTCTCAGGCACTTGTCCAAAGGCAATTGCAATTAATGCAGTCCAGTCCAGGCATAGAGCTGAGCAACTGAGGATTAAGGGCCCTGCTCAAGGACCCAACAGAGGTTCTATTGCAGGATGGAGATTTGTATTCATTAGGTCAAAAGAAAAGAACATTAACCACTGAGCTCCCATTATTTTTACTGCTCAGTTCCAATCTAACACACAGGGATTTAATTATGCCCCCATAACCTGATCACCAGAACCTGAAGAATTCCAACAAGCATGAGTAATTGAGTTGAATTTAATATGAATAAAGCGATAAGAAAAACTGTGACCTGGACTTGACTCAAGCAAATTTGTATGGATCTCTGAAATATAAAGCTATTTTAGCTCCCTATGCATGTGAGTGCAGTTCTCTACATTCTTTGGCAGAAGCTCTTTGAGTACTAGTTCAATTCAATTCAATTCAATTTTATTTGTATAGCGTTTTTAACAAAGAGCATTGTCTCAAAGCAGCTTTACAGAACATAAAAAACAATAAACATACAAACAAACAGTCCTAGATGTTAGACAAAATTTGCCCTAGTGAGCGAGCCTGAGGTGACTCAGGCGACTGTGGCAAGGAAAAACTCCCTTAGATGGTATGAGGAAGAAACCTTGAGAGGAACCAGACTCAAAAGGGAACCCATCCTCATCTGGGTGACACCGGAGAGTGTGATATGAACAATGTCCTTTCTGCATTAGTTGTGTGATGCAGATACAGCATGTGTAGAATATTATGTGTAAAATGTCCACATAGGGTTGGCAGTGCTGCTTTGAATACCCCAGTCCTCACAAAGCAGAACCCAGCTGGAGCTGGTCCATCTCTGAATGCCACTGGAGCTGGCACAATCTCTGTATGTCTCGGGGATGGGTAGAAGAAGGGAAACAAATGGAAAGGAATTAGCGTAGCTGCTGTTCATAATATTAGCAGGCACTAGATGATCATGTGCATTTAATCAGATGTACAGTGTTGAATAATCCCTTCCACTACGTATAAAAATCTATGATTTTTCCTTATTTGCTACAAAAGAAATACTCACCGAATAACATACGCAAACAGCTGTGTTTTGTTATCCATCACAATATGAGAACTGCAAAGCAGGAACCAGCAATGTTTAACTAGATATCACACAAACCCCTATAGAAAAGCTGCCAGAATATATATACAAAGTGCCCATGAAATGGCTGAAGCAATTGCATCGCTAACTGGCTTGATTGTACCATTTTCTGGGTCAGCGAGTATACTTAATGCGCCGTATTATCCACGCTTCCGGGTGCACATGCATAAAGAATCTCGGCAGCATGAGGGTGCACATCCAGACAAAATCAGATTAGTCAGGCAATCACCTGGAACAATGTGCCGCCTAACAGCCACTGTCCCTATGCAACCATCTGACTGCAACCGTTTATTTAATGGAATGTATCTTAATTACTTCAGAATGATGAATAGCATCCTACAGTGGGAGCACCAGTTATCCGGAGACGCTTGCATTAGTGCTATTTACCTGGCTGCTGAGTGTTTACATTTGGAACGTAGGCGTATATCATCAGCATACATCTAGCTGCAGTACTGTATGTTAAGGGGGAAAAGCTTGAAATCTTAGCTTTCATTACATTTCTTTTTTTTTAAGTAACCTAAATAGGTAGCCTATTTGAAGCCGGATCCTCAAAGTGTACCTTGCAAAATGATACTCTTTATCACTCCAGATAAGGCTTCTCTGAATTATCGCTCTTTTAAGAAAGTCACAATTTCCACTCTTTGCCAGATATCATCTCATTTCATCTTTTTCTCTGACCCCATCTCCTTAAAAATCTCTCTCCATCTTTCCTTAAAACACAAATATCAGTCTGGTCTACATCTAATTACTTCCTCGTTGCCAATAAAAGCAGCCGAGGCTGACGAAGGCGAGATATGAATCTTTGAACATTTTTGCGGTCTGAATGAAGCCCAATCTTTCACCTCTTTCTTTGAAGAGATTAAATTAGATTTGGGATTATAAGGTTAAGGAGATATAGACCATGTCCATCAAATCTAACTTTAGCAGAGATGTGCTGACAAGTAGGGATCTTTTTGCAGAGTGGTACCGACCTTGAAAGTGCATATTGGCTGAATATGAATAAAAGCAGGGCTTGCTCTGTGATTCCGATTCTGTATGAGTGACTGAAAGGCTGCGAGTTCAAATCCCTGAGTGGTCAGCTGGTGGATCTTTAATCCACAACTTCCTAGTTTTATGACTTGATATGACTCAGATGGGGCCTCAGTGGTAAGTAGTTTTTATTTAGAAGAAAAGAAAAGAAACAGAAATTCTATTGAAAAGATCTTCAAGATTTGTTCAAGTCATACCAGTACTGATCTTTTCCCATGACTTTCATTAATTTAATACTGAATAGTGACAGCAAAAAAGATTGAGTGTAAATGAACCCAATATAATTTAAATTTCTGGCATTTGGTAAACACCCTTATCTAGAGCAACTTACAATTTTTACAACTTAGGTTTAATGGCCTTGCTCAGGGGTCTAGGAGTAGCAGCTTGGTGGACCTGGGATTCAAACCTTCCAATCAGTAGGCCAACACCGTAACCACTAAGCTACCACATCCCTACATGAAGATGATTCACAGTATCCCTGTGCCCGTGAATAGTACCCTATAAATTAAGTGCAGCCATGATGGAGATTTAATCACAGCTACTAGCTGATTAAAGGTTCCATTTCTGGAAAGGTAAAGCTACTTCCATATTAAACAATGAGCTAATGAATCATTCACAGAACAGAAACATGCATGCAACTGGAATTTTAAATAGTAGATTTAGCATGAAATTGTTACGGGGGCAAGTGCCCCCGATGGACCACTAGGGGGCCTTCAGCAGGGGTTTTGTTTATTTAGTCATGTGTTTGTTCTAGCCACGCCTTTCCCTAATGTGTTCATGCCTGTCACCTGTTCCTAATGTGTCTGTAATCATGTTCCTTATTTATAGTGGCCGTCTGTCTTCGTTACTTTGCCAGTCCTCGTCTTTGTGTTACGTCTGTGTGCTATATGTTCTTTTGTTTAATAAAACCCCTGTCCGCCGTCGGGTCTGATTCCTTTACACCGGCTCCATCACCTCCGCTCATCATCAGCAGTGTTTGTGACAGAAATACAGAATACTCAATATTTTTCCATAGGCTTTTACTTCCGTTCTTGAACATTGAACATTTTCCAGGACTGATACAGTACTGGATGTTGACACCATGATGCTAAGCGATCCAGACACACCCTCCTTTGGTAATCAATGCTAAAACTTCACTGTCTCAGCAGTTCCTGGTGCCACTTTTTTATTCCCTGCACCCCAATCTCACAAAGGGCTTAAATATTAGCTGACGAGTTGTACTGGCTATGTTAGATCATGGAAAATGAGGGAAGCTGGGAAAAAACATGCAAAGCAAGGTGTTTCCAGAAATGGAACTGACATTTGAGTGTACCCTGGGACTTTGTTTCTCAACTCGTGTATTGTGTTTTCCCTGCTCCAGCACACCTGATTCAACTCATGAAACACTCGCTAATTAGTTCGCTGAGCTGACTCAGGTGCAGGAATGGTAAAAAAGAAAAAACTAATCTGCACAGCATTGTTGGCCTCCAGGCCTTGAGATTAGCTCCGTTGATTCCATCCTCCAACACACCTGATGCAATTCATGGGCTGCTTGAGAAAACACCAATAAAAATTATTGTGTGGTGGTGGATTAATGTTTTTCCTGCTCTAACGCACATGATTAAACTCATCAGCTAAATTAACCGTCATCTCCCGAGAGGAAATCAGGTATGTTATCTGACAGCAGTGAAATCTACATTGAGACGGTTTTGTGTTTTTATAGGGGATTGTAGAAGTAAAAGTCTGTGTGTGTGTGTTTGACTGAGTCCCCATGCAATTCCATGCCTTTGCACTAGCGAGTGTCTCCGTCTAAAATTAAAGTGACACCTATTCAATTGTGGTGCATGCAACATTTCATAAGGATTGACAGGAAATTTGATTAGCTTGGCCGTTAGCATTTGGTGCAGAAATGTTGTCACAAACTGTGTCTCTCTCTTTTTGGCTAAGTCTGAGCTATTTTGGAAACACTGCCAGCAGCCATGCATATCAAGTAGTGAGCTAACAACAAGCCAGGGATGACATCGCTCGACTGTGTTTGTTATTTTCGTTCTCGTAACCCTGGGTGTTTCTTGGGTTTTGGAAACATCTGGGGCTTAGGCCATAACATCTGCAGCTTGAATAGTAGTCTGGGGAAAGATGTTTTGCAATTTAGCACCATTTTGAGTCCTACAGCACATTTAGAACCCTTAAGGGTTCTTCGGTTGTCCCTCTGGAAGCCTACAAGAGTGTCAGCGTATTAGGAAGGGATGCTGAGAAGGTCTTCAACATTCAATGAACCCTTAAAGAACCCTTGTTTCTCAGAGTATATGAAGTACTGAGATTAAGCAGCATTCTCAAAAAAAGGGTTTTTAGCCACACAGAGTGGAAACCAGAAGAAAACTCTCAGGAATATAACTGTTTTCCACAAACATGTTAGTAAATGACTCAAAAGTCTCAGTGTGACTTTTAGCGCTGCCTCCAACTGAACGTAGCAGGTGGGATCTGCCTTATTAAGAAACATTAACAACACAACCTCTGAGCTCTTTATCATCTTCTCTTTAACACAGTCAGCACTCGCACACATTTGACTGTACCAGTTATCTTACACATATGGTGCATTACATTTGTTGGTGATGAGTCATTACTTCCAGTCGGTTCATTGTCTCCACACATCCATTAGAATCAGTTTGTGCACGTGTGTGTTTGCTTCTTTTATTCCCTGCTACTTTGTTGTGGCTTGTTAATCCGTTTATTTTCTGGTTGTTCATTTCTTTGCCATTTGTACCCCATCTTTCCTTTGGTTACTATCTGTACTTTCTGTTTCTTCTTTCTTGTCACCGTGGATGTCAGGTCTGTCCAACCTCCTCTATTGTTGCCTGTTGTGTCTTTTCTTTGCTTTCATCTTTATTTTTTTGTTCCTGCCTCCCGGACTTCGTGCCTGTAATGAAATGTCTGCGACTGGATTTCTTGATTTCTTGACCTCAGGGGAACCGAGTCACTGTTAAAAGGGTTGAAGTCTGTCCTGGACTGTTGTTCATCAGTATTTTACAGGTGTTATAAGTGCTGCTTGGAAAATTCAGTCCAGGATGGGGAATAGCTGAGTCTAAAAGTCCACCTCACGAGTTTCTGGAGGTTAGGAGTCAACTTCAGACAGTCAAAAATTTCAAACCAAAACGATTGCCTCAGAAATACTAACTAAAAATCTCAGATTAGAAATTAAGCCAGAACCTGCACCTGCCTGCTACATCTTCTAACAAATGTAGTTCCAATATATTCCCTAAAATCTAACAAAATATTCATTCCTAATGTATGAAAACTCCTAAGCTACTAATAATACCTGGTGAAACTATAACACCTACACTCATATGCTCTAGAGCATCACCACCAGACATGACTCCCAGATCAGACTGAAGGTGTATAGGTCAATATGTTAAAGTTTCTTCAAACTTTTCCATTTCCAACACTATCAAAAACAGATTTCTGCCAAGTACAGAACTTAGAAAAGGGTCAAGGAACTTGCGATGGCACAGTCTTTCCTTTCTATTCTTTTTTTGCCAAACACTTTTGAAACCAGGATCTCCTCTTTGCCAAGCATAATGATGCAAGGTGCTGCAATAAGGCATGGGAGATCTTCATTGTGGAATTCGTCAGCAGTCGGATTGTGAGCTCAAGTGCCCTTTATTAGCTCTACCCCCACTAGAGAATGTGTTGTTCACTTCACCTAATGTGTGGTGGAGAGAAAAGGTTAGAATCTCAGCTGGTATTTCATATCACATCGAGCCCTTGTGCCCAAAGAGGACTTTAGTGTATAGGGATCCATTTAGCTTTGCTTGCACCGGCAGGGTTACTCACAAATGATCCACTCGTACAGCTTTTCATCCTTTTCCTCATTGATGTTAAGGATGGCAAGGTCCAAAATTTCTATCTGGGATATCTGGAAATTTCTACAGACAAAACTGTTTAAAACAAAGCCCCCATTTGTAACGAATGAGTCAGAGCGTGCAGAGTGGAATCCATATGCAGAGTTTAATGAAGAAATCCAGAACAGTGAGTGAGGTCAGGGTCAATGAACAGGCAAAGAGCAAAAACCAGAAAAGACAAAGTCCAAGGTGCAAACAAATCCAAATCAGAAAACAGGGCAAAAAGTAAATGAACCAGGCAAGAATGGAACAATGGAACAAAAGGCTTGGTAATGCAGACAGATCTAATAATACTTTGCATAGTGCTACCTGCTAAATGGTTTTAAACATGCTAAGAGACAGGAAGTGCAGTGATGACCCGGAAGAGTCTCAAAACTCGGGCAATGGTTCTGGCAGTTAGGAGGGGAAGTGTCCAGGGGCACCGTTACACCAGTGAATATAGTCAATTAGCTAGACTACATTTATAACCAGAGATTTTCCAGTACAAGGGGTTAAGAGTAAGGCTAAGTCAACTAGCATAAAAACAAAAAGTTGTTTTGCATTTATTTTATTGAGGAATTTCTCACTCTGGAAAATTCCCCGTATGTCTGGACTTCTTGAAATGACTTAGTTGACATTTCCAATCGATTCTGCAGAAAAGCATACAAGATAATGTCAGCACTGATGTCAAAGCTAATAATAGCTTTCCAGGCAGTGGTTCAGGTGAAATGTTCTTCAAAATATATTTGCAATTATCCAACACTCATTACTTCAAAAGAACAAGAATGATGGTTACAAATAAAACTTTTGGAGATTTGAGAAAGAAAAAAAAAGGTCTTTAGGGGCTTCAACAGTTTCCATGGTTGCTCCAGTTTGATCATGACCTCAGAAAACAAGGCTTCATCTTGCTATAAAGCTGCAGATGAAAACAATATGACTACATCTTTCCCTTTGGCAAAGATGTGGACCATATTTCATGTTTTATGCTAGCTTTTCTAAGATTTTAGAACCTGATGCTTGTTTTTTTTTGTGAGCAAATCTCTATTGTGCACGGTGGAACCTATGTTGGAACACTTCCTCTTTATGATTTTGAATAAAGCTCCATGGATCAACTGACAGACCAAGAAGAAATGTAGGATATCTTTATCAAACACCAGGATACTCTTACCAATCAAACAAGTCTGGACCAAAGCTGCATCTCCTTCGTCTTCTGCCCTTTCTGACTTTTCTGATTTGAGGTACAGCTTATAAAGTACATTACTTTTTGGTAAACAGCTCCTAGAAATTTATGTCTGCTAAGCACATAAACCTGACAACACTATGACCTCCAGTTCAAATGGAAAGTCTTTACAGATCCACTTCTATGCATATGCTGGGTGACCTAGTCAGTAGCTTTTGAAAGGAACTTTTAAAATTGAGATAATGGGGTCTAAAAAATAAAATAAAAAACCCTTTGGACTGTTCTTGTTTTTCGTTGCATTCTGGAAAAAAATGGAAAATACATGTTTCAAACTGTCACAGTGCAATCTGTAAGGAATTATAGCAGCCATCAGGAATCTGTTAAACCATAAATAACTCAACCAGCAAAGGAATCTTCAGCCCTGATTTAAGCATGGTTCAATATTTATATTCCTGTTTCTACATTTAAGTCAGTAAAAGAAAATTTTGAACCGTTTCTATGTTGATCTTTTGAACACCCTGATGAAGTCATTGCAAGAGCTCCAGCCAAAACACATACAGTCACAGTGAGACTGGAACACGCCGTCCAAAAATCTGTCCATCACCATTTATCACAAATGTTCAGAATCAGAACCGCTTTAATAAGATTGCGAAGCTGCCAGGCAAGATTGCTGGTGTTGCCCAAACATGGCTTAAATGACATATTTACTTGTCATGTCAAAGCAGAGAATGAGGTCTCCATCTTATCTAGACCACCCACTCATCTCTGTTTCATCTAACGCACTCGTGACAGAATGCACTCCAGTGACAGAATGCAATAGAGGAATCTGCTCTTTATCTACTTGGCAATGTTTCTGCAATATTTATAAGTTTCCATCCAACTTGACATATGCTCAAGGAGCCCGGCTCTGTGAGAGGGACATCATGCTAATTCTTGGCAACCGGCGTCTGCCTGCCTGTTCGACCCCCTGCCTGTGTGCTGTTATCTCTCCCGAGAGAGAAAAGACTCAATTTCAATAGCTTGAGTCACTACAGCAGATTGCTAATAGTCATCTAATCCAGAAGGTATTTTACCATGTCCATTAAAAGCCTTTGGAATTACAGGACGGTTAAATTACGAATGAAAAGATGAAAGGATCTTAGGGGAAGAAAGAGAGTCGAGAGTGTAGGACAGGTTGTTAATGTTGAGAGAAGGGCATGTTTCTAATGGCGAAGAACTTTATTAGTATATGTAATATGTATTTTAATCTGCTTACACTAGTTTGCTATAAAAGCTGTCTGTTTGTATACATATTCAAAAAACTTAATTGGAATGATAACGATTAGTAAATCTGGCATTCTTCTTTTACCATGTATTTGTTAAATGATGTATGAAGAACAGAGCATTGGTCTATTTACCCACAAGCAACAAGCAGACAGGTGGTGGCAATCACAGGTGATGGCTCATCTAGCACTTCCCCCATGCAGCTAAATGGGTGAGTCATCACATGAGACAGAATGTTAACCAAAGAATACCTGAGCAAATGAAGGTAGGGGGTCTTGATCAAAGGCCAACCCTGGCACTTTGGCAGTGCTGGGACACGGCTCAGGCATTTTGAACCAGCCAAGCAAACTCTCAATGGTACAATCTTGCAATGCAAAGATTTACTCACAACTGTGTTACATTAGAACATATAACCTTGAGCAACCTTGATCTCTGGGTACCCAGGGGTCCTCAAACTTTCCCTAATCTGATTTCCTTTCCCACAAAATCAAAAATACAACCTTACCTACCTAAAGGCAATTAAAATGCCGCTTTGCACTACATTTCCATCAAGTCTCTGGCATCATTTAAGTGAATGGGGTGGTGGTGAATGCTCTGGGTCGTTGATCAGAAGCTGTCACTGCTGGGCAATTGAGCAAGGCCCTTAACCCTCTCTCTGCTCCAGGGGCACTGCATCATAGCTGCCCCTGAGCTCTAAACCCCACCTTCCTTAGCTGGGATATGTGAAGGATCTTCTTCTTGTTCTGATTTAGACCACCATTTTTCAAGATACAAGGAAGACCTGCATCAAGACTCTGTCCTGGAACTTCCCCTGTTGAGCAAGTACTCCTAACTGGTCTGTCAGGTAGGCGAAATCCTCCAGTAATAGTTTGTCTCTTCCATCTAACAGGTGTTCCATATGATAGTATTCTTAGACCTTTAGAGAACCCAGAATTAGGACTAAATTACTCTTGATGCATATTTGTTGTAGTATAACAATCTAGGATCAGCCCCTGCTGTCTGCACACACATGTTAATTGGGATGTAAATGGCACAAGCTGGCTCTATATCTGTCACTAATGTTCATAAACACCTGATTTCTAATGCCTGGATTTGTGTTGTAATGAAGCATCTGTGAAAAGTTTTTTTCTTAATTGCTTAATTACCTTAAACCGTAGATTTTGAAGGCTGCAAATCATCGACTCTCGAGTCCCTGCATGCTTTTAGTTTGTCAGAGACGGCACTTGACATTTGCTTAATTTATTTGAATATTTTCTTGCCTTCTTTCTTCCTCTAAACTAGCACTCAGCATCATGTCTTGGAGACGATCGAGACTCTCACAGCTTCATTAGCCTGATGATTAGCGGATAATTACCTCAGCTAATCTCGCGCAAAGTCACTAATGTGACCACACAAGAGGAGTCCACTTTGACGCTCGCGCTTACTGACGTGACAGCTCTGATTGATTTGACTAAATGGGGAAACGTTATCAGTCATTATGTGAAGACCACCTCTGTGGCACTGCACGGGATGCTGGCCTTTAGAACTGTCTCTGTGCTAAAAACAAAGAGTGGATCAGCCAATTAGAGAGGCTTTATGCCAGATGGTGAGATCTAAAACTTGTCAAACGCCCACATGTTGCATCAGGAAAGGACTAATAATGGACTGATGGTCCTCGTTAAAGGTGATCTTTATTTGAATAGCATCTGTTCTGGCTTTGTTTGTGCTATTGTTCAGAGCCTCAAAGCTTTAAAATTCTAGCACTTACTGATGGATCCACCTGCAGGTCAGAGAATAATGAGAAACCGGTCTTGATTTCGGTCCACCCCATGCTACCTGTTAGCTTGAAAGACTTTTTTTGTCACAGGTCATTACTGATTAACGGAATGAAGAGAAACATAAAAAGGACTTTTCAAAGCAGTTGATAAATAAGGTCGCAAATCTTGGAACCCTAGCAAAGAATTCATTTCTGCTAATTAGCTTATTAATTGGCAAGTTATTAAATAGCTATAGAATGGATTGCAAGAGCAAATTGTTCTCTTCTCTTCTTACTTTTTTAAGTACTGGACCAAACTGGACCCAATCCACAATGCCCATCCCCCACCCCTCATATATACTTTATTTATCCATAGATCTTTGAGATCTTCCTACAATTTCATTGGATGTATCAGAAATCAACAATTAGCTAGCTATGTTTTTGACCTGTCTAGTCTTAATTAGATTCTAAATTCCTGGCATCCGTCAGGACAATTTAAATTTTCCAAAGACGCGTATTAACTTTTGAGAAATTTCACCTGGATGCTGTAAATCTGTAGGGATCTCGTCTCCATGCCCTCTCATACCTAATCCCCTCATATCGTCTCATCTTCCTCACCGTCGTTCCATCAGTGTCTCATTGACTGACTGCTGGACGTTATTTAAGCACTTTGTTAAGTAAATACTACAATCCATCAGTGCTAATTTGGGTGGATTCTGCATTGTACAGGCTGATTAGTACAAGGAAATGAGATATGAGCGATGGGAAATGAGTTTCTAAGCCATTGTGAAGGATTTCCTAATGCAGCATCTGGCAGATTTAATCAACTACCTGCATTGTCTGTTCTGTTGAAAAGCATATTCATTCCATTCAGGAGAACTTTTCAACAAAAACAACAACAACAAAAAAAAAAATCACTGAGAAATCCAAGGCGAATAGTTTTTATTTCCCAAATGTTCAGCACAGTGTATATTTCATCCTAATGGTAACACTGTGTGCTCCTGACTTTGAGTGTTAATTGGTGTCGCCTCTAAAGAGCTAACACCTGATATTGACTAAATTAGCGCGCTCCTTTCTGCATGCTAATTATCTCCTGCACCTGTCTCTGGTCTCGTTAAGGACTCCGGACTCCAATAAATATGCTTTTGCTTGTTGCAAAGTCTTGCCAATTCTTGGTCCATCTTCCAGGCTATTTGTTTTTTTATTGTCTGTAGTTTTATACCCAGTTTCTGTGTATGTCAGTTATAGATTACAGACTATCCAAGCTAATCGAGGAATTAGCATCTATCTATCTATCTATCTATCTATCTATCTATCTATCTATCTATCTATCTATCTATCATGTTTATTTATATCATATGCAATTTACATAGTGTATGCAGACAATTTGCTTATGTAGTGTGCATGGAAGGAGTCTCCAGTGTCTCTATTTTTTTAAACATGCATCTATTTCCAGTTACTCCAGTTGTGGAACGTCTGATAGGTTTTGTATCAAAATATTTGTGTTGGTATCAGCTGATTTGATCATGTGACCACTGAGGATAATCACACTGATTTGATTAAATGCAGAATGTAGCGCATGGATCTATTGATCAGACATAGGGAGCACACGTCTGAGCTGGAATCTGGACAAGATTTTATTAGGATCTTGTGCATGATGTGTGACGAGTAATAATCTTTAAAGAAAATCTGGCTTTAGAATCAAAACATCACTAATTTCCCTGTGTACTGTTTTTCCATGGCACAGTTTATTTTTGTGTACTTTTCATGCAGCTCCGGTTGTTAAATTCCACATCTTGCTGTTCAATCGTTTTGGCCTAATAACGAACATAATTCACGAGGGACGTCCTTTAGATCTGCTACTTAAATCAGCTTTTAACTGCAACAAATCCTCCTAATAACTTGCCTCCCAATTCCCACCGGTCGGAAAGAAAATAGAAGTTATTTTCCAGGAAAAAACGCTTCACCTCCTGCCCATATAAACATCCGGAATCTTCTGCGCTAGCATCCGTTCCTTTAATGAGAAAAAGAGAGAGATGCGAGAGCGCCCGAGCCTGAGAGTGGATGATGGTGGTAATTAGTATAGGAGGCTAATGAGACAGTATTGGGTGCACTGACTGAATCACTTACTCTCGCTCTGAACAAGTTCCCCTGAGAAAGCTCACAACAATAACATTTCCTGTGAAGCAGTGCTCAATAACACACACATGCATACATGCACAGGGAACATGGACCATTTATACCTCCGATCCCCCCTCGGGGCCTGCATAGCGGAGGGGAAGGGACGGGACGGGAGGGGAAGGGACGGGACGGGAGGGGAAGGGACGGGACGGGAGGGGTAAATTTATTCACTAGCTAGCAGATGAAGAGAGAAAGAGCAGTAGAGTGAAAAAGAGTGCAAGACTCCCAATGGCGAACAAAGCATCACAGGAAACCAGAGACATAAAGATGGTTCCACACCTTCAGGTTCCTTAAAAATAAAAATAAAAGACAAGAAAATGAATGAAAAGGGTCCAGATACTATTGGCTGCTTTACTCTCCTCAGGCAGCTCCCCCACCCCGAGGCGATGGACGATGAAAGCTAAGATTCGCGGTTTGATCACAGTCACACACCTACACACACACTGACACACACCAGGTGGACCGGTCTCTGAAACAGGCCGAGTTTTCTCCAGCGAAATCAAAGCTGCGATTTGCACTCATAATTCACCTCCCTCCCTCGTTTCGCTCGCTGCAGGAGTCGATGGATTTAATTAGTCGCTGGCGAAAAGTTTGAGTTTAATCACACTCTGCTGAGAACGTAAAACTCCCACCGAAAAAAAAACCCTCTTCCAGGAGAACCGGGAAAGGCAGAAAATACACAATTGAGTTCTCAAGCTAAGCGCAAAAGTAGTGGGTGGAAATTATTGAAATGAACCGCCTATTCTGGCTTATCTAGCAAATATCAACTGGCGCTGTATATGCTAATTAACAGCTGTGAAACTTTTTAGTTTACACGTGTTTTCATATCAGAAAGGGCTCCATATAAAGACCTTTAATTATCCAGTGAGCCCTTAAAGCAGCCCTGAGGACTACCTGTATGTGAATGTATTAACTATGTGGTCGTTAGTTCCTTCTTAATACCTTTTAGAAATTTAAACCTAGCTCTTGGTATGTGGTACATGCTTAGAAAAAATGGTTCTCCAGAGGGTTATTGGAAAATGAAGGGTAATTACATCCCTTCTCTGCTCGATTGATTGGATCTGATTAAATCTGAATTGGTGGCTCGTTCCAATAACCTCCTTGTGTTTGTAATTATTGAATCTCTTTTTCTGGAAATGCGACCTAAAATTTCTCAGCGCTGACTCACTGGATTAAATTTTTTAGCTATCATGCAACGTCACGCTGGCGGCAGGTGTGTGAGTATACATGTGCAGAGGCCAATAATACAAATCTGAAACGATGAAACGGTAACAAAGATGGAAACCAAAGTCAGGCAAACGAGGGTCAAAACCGGAAAACAAGCCACTAGGGCAAACAAAATCTAAACAGAAACCAGAAATCGGAAAAGCCAGAAAACAAGCACGGGTCATACACTGTAAACTCCAAAGGTAAATCTCAGATAGCAAATGGCTCGGTAAAGTCCCTGGGAACGATACTTCGCATCGAAGCATTGTGCGCACGTTCCCGGAAGTGCTCCTTCACTGGTAGTGCTAAAACTCAGACGAGGGCTCCCTCTGGCGGCCTGACGCCGGTGCCAAAGTCACACGATGAAACGCATTATTAAATAAATGGATTCCCATTTGCCGTGAAAGGAAAATATTTTCAGGCCATTTTTTTGTTCATTTCCTTGCTCCATTTTCAAATACTGGTCCCTTTGTGATGGTCATAGTGAAGGACGATCAAGTGCCTGTGGAATTTGTCCTGAAAGAATGGAGCGTAGATCAGTTCAGATACGATACAATGAGTGGCAATTTGTTATGGAATCTTTCAGTAGAAAAGAACTAGCGATGATCAAATGGGTGCCGCAGTTATGATGATAAAATATTATGCTGCGGTTTCAAGAGACATCAGAGGATTGTGCAAAAATCAGGACATTTTGAGAGATTAGCAAATATAAGGATACTACATATGGCCAGAGGTATGCTGACTCCTGACCGTCATAGCAATAATTAGTTTTTACCCAAAATGTTCTAGCCTTTCACCTGAACTAAGAGGCCCAAACTGGTTCTAGCATGACAATGCCCCTGTGCACAAAATCCCTGAGCTCCATAAGACATGCGGAGGTGAAGGTTGAAATGGAAGATCTCGAGTGTCCTGCACAGAGCCTTTGGGTTGAACTGGGTCTGGAGTCTCCTCAACATCCCAACATCTCACTAATGCTCCTGAATATGAATGAACACTAATCCCCACAGCCACAATCCAACATCTAGTGGAAAACCTACTAAGAATATGATATTATAACTGCAAAGGAGGGACCAACTCACTATAATATAGTGTATAAATGTACCAGTAATTCTTAACACCTCACTTTTTAGCAATCTGATGATTTAAATACTGACAGAATCAAGAGTGATGGTTAAGAAAATGGGTGTGGCAGTGCTAGCTATAATCTAGCAAATGTGTAAGCTTGTGCCATGACCGAACCCCACTGAGGGAACTCCACTGAGAGAACATGCACCACACAGAGTCAGCCATTTTGATTTGTGCTGGCCATATGGCGGTTCATGGGGAGGTCATTGTGGGGCTATTAATTGATGCTTATGGGGCCAGAGGAAGAACACACACACGAGCAATGCTGACTTGGTTTAAAATTGTCTTGCAAGATGGTGTAGTATAATCTGCTTTCAAAGCACTATATAACTCCAGAAACTCATGATGTTCCCATGCTGCATTATTAGACTCTTGTGGGATCTACCAGACTCCTGTGGGAATATTTCTCACATGGTTAAACATTTAACACAGACATGTAGCTCTATCAAATCCCCTATGATCTATCTGATTGGCATAGATATGATCTCATGTTGGATCTTGCAACTCTATCATGCATTAGAACTTCTGCAAGTGTCTTGTTCTATCTAATTTTTTATCAGACTACTGGGACATTATCAGGTTCTATCAAAAGCACTATCAAAGTTTTGCAGCTGCCTCTGAGTTTTGTAGCTGTATCTAATCTTTGTGGCTTTATCAGATTTTTAGGTTTTCTTAGATCCTTTCATTTGCATCTGACTCTTCCAAACTCTTGTGCCTCTTTCTATCTCTTCTAGCTCTATAAGACTCTGTCAGACTGTGCTGGCTCTATCAGACTCTATTAGCTCTCTCAGAATTTCATGGCAGCTCTATCAGATTTTTGTAGTTTCGTCAGACCTTTACAGTTTTATCATACTTTTACAGCTATGGCTCTTGTGGCTCAATCAGACCCTATCAGACTATTGGTGCTCAATCAGAACTTATCTATCAGACTGTTTTGGCTTGATCAGACTCTTGTGACTTTGTGAGACTCTTGGCGCTATCAGACTCTTGGGTCTCTATAAGACCCTTTCAGTTCTATCAGATTCTTGTGACTCTATCAGACCCTATCAATTTGATAAGATTCTTATTGCTCTATCATACATTCTGTAAGACACTTATGGTCAATTGGACCCTATCAGATTATTGGTGCTCAATCAGACCCTATCAGTTCTATCAGTGTCTTGTGGCTCTATAACACCGTATCAGACTATTGGAGCTCAGTCAGACGCTATCACTTCAATCAGGCTCTTGTGGATTTATTAGGCCCTATCAATTTGATCAGTCTCTTGTGGCTCTATCATATCCTATGTGCTCTATCAGACTCTTAAGGCTCTATCAGACCCGATCAGCTCTATTTGTGGCCCAATCGGACCCTATAAGACTATTAGAGCTCAACCAGACCCTATCGGTTCTATCATACTCATGTGGTGCTATCAGACCCTATCAGCTCTATCAGACTCTTAAGCTGTATATTGACCATTACCTGTCCATCAGATGTGTCCAGCACTAATAAACTTATGCAGTTCACAAATCAGATTTTTTCCAGCTGCTCCAACTGCACCAGACTCCTCTACTCAATAAGATTCCCACTTCTGTCACTGTCTTTCATTCTCCTTAAATCCTTGCAGTGCTAACATATTCCTTTAGGTTTCTGAGACACCTACAACCCTTTCTCCTTTGGCATGGAAGCAGATGATGTTCTCTTTCAGTCGGAATGCATGAGTATTGATTTTTCTGTGGCCTGAAAACTTCAAGTCTGTCTTGAGACATTTTCAAATCTCCAGAAGATGTTCAGCTTTAGCTTTCACTGCCTGACTGATCCACTACCTGCATAATGAAGAAGGGCTGAGAAACATCGGATTAGCATGTTAGATGCTAACAACATTTCGATGGTTTTTATACTACTTCACTTGCATTATATATTCAGCCTAGTCTCCCACCTACAAAAGGAAACATTTAACTCTCTTATCTCTTACAAATCTGATTTTACAAATATAGACGCAAATATGCAGAAATACACACCAAATTTTCCCCTCTCTCTCTTTTATAAAAGGTGTCACTTTTAGACAGTAGCGAGAGAGAGAGAGAGAGAGAGAGAGAGAGAGAGAGAGAGAGAGAAGGTTAAACTCCTTTCAGCTCCTTCGACTTTCATCTGTGATTTGCCTCACTTTTTAAAGATAGAGAAAGAGGGAAACAGTGAAAGAGAGAGAGAGAGAGAGAGAGAGAGAGAGAGAGAGAGAGAGAGAATATGATTGCATTGTCAAAGATATTATGCAGGCATGAGATCAAACCCAGCTCAGCTTCCAGAACTTTCTGTTACCGCTGAGAGTTGGAGAAGACTGACATCCTGTGTAAACGTGACGAGCAAAGAGGATGAATGCAAAAGGTCATTTTCCTCCGAGAAACAAACAACTTGCTCTATCCAGTGTTTCGGGTTTGTTGTCTAGCAGGAGGGGAAAAAAAGTCCTATTTGGATTTGTTCTTGTCTAAATCTAAATGACAGAATGACAGGCAAAAGAAGGAGTGTCTAAGAGACAGAAGAAGACCACTTTAAGAAAATGGCTAGTAGGAGGTGTCTCATTACATAATACAATCTTCTAACTACTGTATTTTTGGAAGTAAAAGAATTGTTTTGGTTGAAAAATGGCAAGCAGCAGACACTTTGTCAGATAATTTGTTTATTCCAGATACGATAGTTTGCTGTTTTTATTGTATTTTCAGTGTGTTTGCAGTAGAGGTTCTAATCCAGAACTTGCGGTAGTTTTTCATTAGTTAGTGTCTGATCTTAGCCCAAAGGTCTGGTGTGGGGGCCGGTTTTCATTCCAACTGACCCGAAGCCACACCTGACTCTAATGAAAGCCAAGCACAGCTGATTAAACAGCTGGAATCAGATGTGGCTCTTGATTAAATTGTATAAAATCCTGCACCTTTGAGCCCTTTGTGAATAAAATTGGGCAAACTTGAGGTAGTGTATTTAAATCAGGTGCATGCTACAGCAGAGGTTGGTGCAGAAGTGGTTAAGGCTCTGGGTTCGCTGCCAAGCTGCTTTTGTTGTGCCCTTGAGCAAGGCCCCCAACCCGCCTGCCCCAGGGGCACTGCATCATTGCTGACCCTGTGCTCTGACCCCAACCCTCAAAAGATGGGATATGTGAAGAATAATCAGAGGGAGGGGGAGAAGTGATAGATACCAGTTAAGGCATTGGGCTACTGATCGGAAGGTTGTGAGTTCAAATCCCAGGTCCACCAAGCCACCATTGCTGGGTCCCTGAGCAAGGCACTTAAACCTCAATTGGTCAGTTGTTTAAAATGAGGTTTAAAAAAGGTTGCTCTGGATAAGGGTGTCTGCTAAATGCCAGAAATATAAATGTAACTGTATTTCATAATAAGAAAGAATGTCACTGTGCAGTAATGTATATGTGACAATAAAGGCAACTTCTGGTACTTTGTTATAGTGATTACGGCTGGTCTTCTTCTCCAGCAGTTTGGTTGTTGTGTTTGTGATGGTCATGCTACCTGTGGGCAGTTAAGGTCGTCTGTCCCCTTGCTAGTTAGGATTTAATGCTGGTAGCTTATCTATTTCCACTGTTGCTTTGCCGCAATGGTACTTCATTTCATTTTTTGTGTGCTTGTACTCCAGACGTTGTTGTAGTTTGTTTGTTAGCAAAGGCTATGAAAATGGACATGAGAATTACCTTGTAAGAATGCTGAAAATCCCTGGCCATGGATGACCATCAGAAGCTGCTTATACACTGATCAGACATAACATGATGACCACCTGCCTAATATTGTGTCAGTCCCCCTTTTGCTGCCAAAACAGCCCTGACCTGTTGAGCATGGACTCCACTAGATCCCTGAAGGTGTGCTGTGATATCTGGCACCAAGATGTTAGCAGCAGATCCTTTAAGTCCTGTAAGTTGTGAGGTGGAGCCTTCATGGGCTTAAAGGATACTTTTGATAGATACTGACCACTGCAGACCGGGAACACCCCAGAAGAGCTGCAGTTTGGAGATGCTCTGACCCAGTGGTCTAGCCAATTTGGTCTTTCGTCAAACTCGCTCAATATATACCTGACCGGTGTATATGATGAGGGTTCAGTATTAAATATAACAATCCAAAGATGCCTTAGTCATGGAGGAAGCCTGCGCTTCAGAGGCAGTACGAAGAGAATCATCATCCTGACACGCAGCAAAACAGCACATGTTGATTGATTTTGTTTCTTTAAGTGGATGGACTTTATAGAGGTGAGTCTTCCAATCGCCAGCCACTTATCATCGAAATACAGTAACGCAATTCTGCAGCCATTACAGGCGTGTAAAGCGGCTAAGAGGAAGCATTAGTCAGGGATAATTGGCCTGGGCGTTGTTAGGAGTAGTGCACGTTCACTTGCAGATGAAGTGAGTGGAAAAGTTGAGGAGTAGAGAGGAGTTCAGTGCTGATGTTCTGCACTCGCTGAGCTTCTTATAGCACACTGATCAATAATTTACTCCACAGCACTCGTCTGTTCTCCTCTGCTTCTATCTCCACTTCTCTCTCGCTCTCATTTGTTCTCGCTCAGCGTTTCTCTAATTGCCTTTGCTATCTACATCTCTCTCTCTGTCTGTCTCTCTCTCTCTCTCTCTACATCTCTCTCTGTCTCTCTCTCTCTCTCTCTCTCTCTCTGTCTCTCTCTCTCTACATCTCTCTCTCTCTCTCTCTCTCTCTCTCTCTCTCTCTTTACATATCTCTCTCTGTCTCTGTCTCTCTCTGTCTCTCTCTGTCTCTCTCTCTCTCTCTCTCTCTCTCTCTCTCTCTTTACATCTCTCTCTCTGTCTCTCTCTGTCTCTCTCTGTCTGTCTCTCTGTCTGTCTCTCTCTCTGCCTTTCTCTACATCTGTCTGTCTCTCTCTCAACATCTCTCTCTGTCTCTCTCTCTCTCTGCCTCTCTCTCTCTACATTTCTCTCTCTCTACATCTCTCTCTCTCTCTACATCTCTCCCTCTACATCTCTCTCTCTCTCTCTCTCTTTCTCCATCTCTCTCTACATCTCTCTCTCTCTTTACATTTCTCTCTCTACATCTCTCTCTCTCTCTCTCTCTCTCTCTCTCTCTCTCTCTCTTTCTCCATTTCTCTCTCTACATCTCTCTCTCTCTCTCTCTCTCTCTCTATCTACATCGCTCTCTCTGTCTCTCTCTCTCTCTCTCTCTCCATCTTTCTCCATCTCTCTCTCTACATCTCTCTCTACATGTCTCTCTCTCTCTCTCTCTCTCTCTCTCTCCATCTTTCTCCATCTCTCTCTCTACATCTCTCTCTACATCGCTCTCTCTGTCTCTCTCTCTCTACATTTCTCTCTCTACATTTCTCTCTCTACATCTTTCTCCATCTCTCTCTACATCGCTCTCTCTCTCTCTCTACATCTCTCTCTCTCTGTCTGTATCTCTCTCCATCTCTCTCTCTCTCTCTCTACATCGCTCTCTCTGCCTCTCTCTCTCTACATCTCTCTTTCTCTAAGTCTTTCTTTCTACGTCTCTCTCTTTCTACGTCTTCCACTTGTGCAACATGCAAAAAAACAAACAAAAAACACACACGCTTTCAGGGGGATGAACACGATTCTGAATAAAATACAGTTTTCTGATCTAAAAAAAGCTTTTTTTTAATTCTGGAGCTTGTTCCCGCTGTAGGCTCAGATCCCAGCGCTGGAACTGGATGTGCTGTTCTAGCTCGTCCACCTCGAGGTTCTGAGATGCTTTTCTGTGTGTGTGTCTGTGTGTTTGTGTGTGTGTGTCTGTGTGTGTGTGTGTGTGTGTGTGAGACAGAGATATCCTCAGACTAAACCGTCTGTGACCAACAAGTCACTGAGACGCCATATCTTAATGTGAACCTTTGTGTATGTGCATGACCTCAGAAGTTGTGCTGCTGCAACGTGATTGGCTGATTGGCTCATTTACATATTTGCATATTTAATGAATATTTCTATATAATAGTTCCCCTTCCTCTTTTGGACACTCTTGCTTTGTTTTTTTGCTTGATATGGTCTTAGTCATGGTATTCTTTGAGAATCACTGCTCACCATCTCGCGCACACACACACACACACACACACACACACACACACACACAGAAGCCTGTATTTACATGCTTGGCCGCATTTTCTTGCCTAAGCTGAAAATTGCATTTGTCTATGGCTGTGGATCGGCTTAGTCTGTCTCAGACAATGGCAGTGATGTGTGAGAGTGCGCCGCAAGTGCACGCGCGAGTGTATCCGCCTGTGCTCGCACACAATCCTCTGTAATCCTGTGTAAAGATTTTGTCTCGGCACCGTTGCCCAAAATTGCGCCGTAATCTTCCACGTGAATAAACGGATCACGACGCCATTATTATCGTTTTTTTTTTTTTTTTTTACGTTTTTTCTTTCACCTCAAAACCCGGGATAGGAAGAACAGGAATAAACTGGAGATGGAGCGATGACTGAATTTACGAGCTGCTGCTTTATTTTGTTATGCTGCTGAAAATGATCTGACGGAATTATGGAGAATCCCAACGTTTCCTCCTCTCCTGTCACTTCAGGGACTTTCTCCTCTGGATTGAGAGAAATCTCCACCCAGGTTTCTGCAGCTGCTTCCTAAAGATGTTCATGGCGTCATAAGAATCTGAAGGAAACAGCTGGAGAACGTCAGGAATGTGAAGCTCAGGGCGTGTGAGAGGTTAGCTCCATGATGAAGTGATGTTCTCAGAGGAACCGAGCGCTGATGTCCAGACTCACAGAGGCATCATTCTGAACCCAGTGCAGAGCTTAGCTTTTTTGTTGTTGTTGCTGCTGCTTCTTTTTTTTTTCTTTTCTTTTCAGACTGACTTTTTCTCCTCCATCATCTTCTGGATGTTCTCCATTTTTTTTTTTGCCTAGAGCTGCTCCATTTTCTTCAGGTTCTTCTCCTCCATTTTTATTTTTATTGTTTTGGGAGCTTCTCCATTTTCTTCTGGATCTCCTCCTCCATTTTCTTCAGGTTCTTCTCCTCCATTTTTATTTTTGTTGTTTTGGGAGTGTCTCCATTTTTTTCTGGATCTCCTCCTCCATTTTCTTCAGGTTCTTCTTCTCCATTTTTTTGGCGCTTCTCCATTTCCTTCTGTATCTACTCCATTTTCTTCTGGATCTGCTCCATCTTCTTCAGGATCTTCTCCATTTTTTTTTTGGAAGTTCTCTATTTTTTTTTGGATGTCCTCTTTTCATTTTCTTCTGGATCTCCTCCTCCATTTTCTTCAGGTTCTTCTTCTCCATTTTTTTGGTGCTTCTCCATTTCCTTCTGTATCTACTCCATCTTCTTTAGGATGTTCACCATTTTTTTTGGATGTTCTCTATTTTCTTCTGGATGTCCTCCATCATTTTTTTCTGGATCTTCTCCTCCATTCTCTTTCTCCTGGAACTTCTCCATCTTTGTCCGGTTCTTCTCTTCCATCTTTTTTGCATGTTATACTTTTTTTTTTTGGGGTATGGGGTCCTCCTCCTCCTCCTCCATTTTCTTCTGGAACTTCTCTGTTTTTTCCTGCATCTCCTCCTCCATTTTTGTCTGGATCTGCTCCGTCTTCTTCAGGATCTTCTCAATTTTTTTGGAGCTTCTCTATTTTCTTCTGGGTGACCATCATTTTTTCTGAATCTTCTCCTCCATTTTCTTTGCATGTTATACATTTTTTTTTTCTTGATCTCCTTCATTTTCTTCTTTTCGAAAGAAAGAAAGAAAGACAAACAAAGAAAGGAAGCAAGATAGGAAGAAAGACAGAAAGGGAGAAAGAAAGACAGAAATGGAGACAGAAAGAAAGAAAGAAAGAAATACAGAAAGACAGAAATGGAGACAAAGAAAGAAAGAAAGAAAGAAAGAAAGAAAGAAAGAAAGAAAGAAAGAAAGAAAGAAAGAAAGAAAGAAAGAAACAAAGAAAGAAAGACAGAAATGGAGACAGAAAGGAAGAAAGAAAGACAGAAATGGAGACAGAAAGTAAGACAGAACTGGAGACAGAAAGGAAGAAAGAAAGGAAGAAAGAAAGACACAAATGGAGACAGACAGACAGACAGGTTTGAGTAGCAGCGGGACATGTTGACATTGTTGTGGCATGCATTCGGAGTGAAGACTGATTAGCATAAACATGGGTGTCTCTGAAGAGCAGGGAATGAGGAGGAGAAAAGCGAATGATGACAGTTAGCCAGCAGCAGGGAAGAGAGAAGGACGGCGGGAGGGAGTGAAAGAGAAAATGACTGCAGTTATATCCTGTGGTGCTCAGGCCTATCCGAGCCCTGCTGCTAGTCCATTACGCCACGTCGTACGGCAGGACGCCCGCAGAGCCGAGGAGACGCGCCTGGTCTGATTACAGGTCTATTAAAGAGCGGAGAAAGGGATAAAATTACAGAAAGCTGAAGTCACGCTGTTTGTTTTTGGCTCATGTTCTCTACGCATCTGCCCTTCCCTCAGCCTGCAGGTAAAGACAAGTGTCTCAGTGCTGGAGGATTCTGCCTTCTGATTGGTCAGAAGCTGTCTATGGATTTTCTCTAATAGCAGCACCCACAGTAGTGCAGCTGCAAATGGTTTCTATAGTAACAGCAGTTAGTAACAGCGTTTCTATAGTAACAGCATTTCTATAGTAACAGCAGCTAGTAACAGTGTTTCTATAGTAACAGCATTTCTATAGTAACAGCAGTTAGTAACAGTGTTTCTATAGTAACAGCATTTCTATAGTAACAACAGTTAGTAACAGTGTTTCTATAGTAACAGCATTTCTATAGTAACAGCAGCTAGTAACAGTGTTTCTATAGTAACAGCATTTCTATAGTAACAGCAGTTAGTAACAGTGTTTCTATAGTAACAGCATTTCTATAGTAACAGCAGCTAGTAACAGTGTTTCTATTGTAACAGCATTTCTATAGTAACAGCAGTCAGTAACAGTGTTTCTATAGTAACAGCATTTCTATAGTAACAGCAGCTAGTAACAGTGTTTCTATTGTAACAGCATTTCTATAGTAACAGCAGCTAGTAACAGTGTTTCTATAGTAACAGCATTTCTATAGTAACAGCAGCTAGTAACAGTGTTTCTATTGTAACAGCATTTCTATAGTAACAGCATTTCTATAGTAACAGCAGCTAGTAACAGTGTTTCTATAGTAACAGCATTTCTATAGTAACAGCATTTCTATAGTAACAGCAGCTAGTAACAGTGTTTCTATAGTAACAGCATTTCTATAGTAACAGCAGTTAGTAACAGTGTTTCTATAGTAACATCATTTCTATAATAACAGCATTTCTATAGTAACAGCAGTTAGTAACAGTGTCTCTATAGTAACATCATTTCTATAGTAACAGCATTTCTATAGTAACAGCAGCTAGTAACAGTGTTTCTAAAGTAACATCATTTCTATAGTAACAGCATTTCTATAGTAACAGCAGTTAGTAACAGTGTCTCTATAGTAACATCATTTCTATAGTAACAGCATTTCTATAGTAACAGCAGTTAGTAACAGTGTTTCTATAGTAACAGCATTTCTATAGTAACAGAAGTTAGTAACAGTGTCTCTATAGTAACATCATTTCTATAGTAACAGCATTTCTATAGTAACAGCAGCTAGTAACAGTGTTTCTATAGTAACAGCATTTCTATAGTAACAGCAGTTAGTAACAGTGTTTCTATAGTAACAGCATTTCTATAGTAACAGCAGTTAGTAACAGCATTTCTATAGTAACAGCAGTTAGTAACAGTGTTTCTATAGTAACAGCATTTCTATAGTAACAGCAGCTAGTAACAGCATTTCTATAGTAACAGCAGTTAGTAACAGTGTTTCTATAGTAACATCATTTCTATAGTAACAGCAGCTAGTAACTGTTTCTATAGTAACAGCATTTCTATAGTAACAACATTTCTATAGTAACAGCAGCTAGTAACAGTATTTCTATAGTAACAGCCATTTTTCTATAGTAACAGCAGCTAGTAACAGTGTTTCTATAGTAACAGTATTTCTGTAGTAACAGCATTTCTATAGTAACAGCATTTCTGTAGTAGACAGCATTTCTATAGTAACAGCAGCTAGTAACAGTGTTTCTATAGTAACAGCATTTCTATAGTAACAGCAGCTAGTAAAGTGTTTCTATTGTAACAGCATTAGTAACAGGTTAGTAACAGCATTTCTATAGTAACAGCAGCTAGTAACAGTGTTTCTATAGTAACAGCATTTCTTAGTAACAGCATTTCTATAGTAACGCAGCTAGTAACAGGTTAGTAACAGTTTCTATAGTAACAGCATTTCTATAGTAACAGCAGCTAGTAACAGTGTTTCTATAGTAACAGCATTTCTTAGTAACAGCATTTCTATAGTAACAGCAGCTAGTAACAGTGTTTCTATAGTAACATCATTTCTATAGTAACAGCATTTCTATAGTAACAGCAGCTAGTAACAGTGTTTCTATAGTAACAGCATTTCTGTAGTAACAGCATTTCTATAGTAACAGCAGTTAGTAACAGCATTTCTATAGTAACAGCAGTTAGTAACAGTGTTTCTATAGTAACAGCATTTCTATAGTAACAGCAGCTAGTAACAGCATTTCTATAGTAACAGCAGTTAGTAACAGTGTTTCTATAGTAACATCATTTCTATAGTAACAGCAGCTAGTAACAGTGTTTCTATAGTAACAGCATTTCTATAGTAACAGCATTTCTATAGTAACAGCATTTCTATAGTAACAGCAGCTAGTAACAGCATTTCTATAGTAACAGCAGCTAGTAACAGCATTTCTATAGTAACAGCATTTCTATAGTAACAACATTTCTATAGTAACAGCAGCTAGTAACAGTATTTCTATAGTAACAGCATTTCTATAGTAACAGCAGCTAGTAACAGTGTTTCTATTGTAACAGCATTTCTATAGTAACAGCAGTTAGTAACAGCATTTCTATAGTAACAGCAGTTAGTAACAGTGTTTCTATAGTAACAGCATTTTTATAGTAACAGCAGCTAGTAACAGCATTTCTATAGTAACAGCAGTTAGTAACAGTGTTTCTATAGTAACATCATTTCTATAGTAACAGCAGCTAGTAACTGTTTCTATAGTAACAGCATTTCTATAGTAACAACATTTCTATAGTAACAGCAGCTAGTAACAGTATTTCTATAGTAACAGCATTTCTATAGTAACAGCAGCTAGTAACAGTGTTTCTATAGTAACAGTATTTCTGTAGTAACAGCATTTCTATAGTAACAGCATTTCTGTAGTAACAGCATTTCTATAGTAACAGCAGCTAGTAACAGTGTTTCTATAGTAACAGCATTTCTATAGTAACAGCAGCTAGTAATAGTGTTTCTATTGTAACAGCATTTCTATAGTAACAGCAGTTAGTAACAGCATTTCTATAGTAACAGCAGCTAGTAACAGTGTTTCTATAGTAACAGCATTTCTGTAGTAACAGCATTTCTATAGTAACAGCAGCTAGTAACAGTGTTTCTATAGTAACATCATTTCTATAGTAACAGCATTTCTATTGTAACAGCAGCTAGTAACAGTGTTTCTATAGTAACAGCATTTCTATAGTAACAGCAGCTAGTAACAGTGTTTCTATAGTAACAGCATTTCTATAGTAACAGCATTTCTATAGTAACAGCAGCTAGTAACAGTGTTTCTATAGTAACAGCATTTCTGTAGTAACAGCATTTCTATAGTAACAGCAGCTAGTAACAATGTTTTTATAGTAACAGCATTTCTATAGTAACAGCAGCTAGTAAAAGTGTTTCTATAGTAACAGCATTTCTATAGTAACAGCAGTTAGTAACAGCATTTCTATAGTAACAGCAGCTAGTAACAGTGTTTCTATAGTAACAGCATTTCTGTAGTAACAGCATTTCTATAGTTGCAGAATTTCTATAGTAACAGCAACTAGTTCCAGTGTTTCTATGGTAACAGTAACTAGTAACAGTGTTTCTATGGTAACAGCAACCAGTTACAGTGTTTCTATGGTAACAGCAACCAGTTACAGTGCTTCTATGGTAACAGCAACCAGTTACAGTGTTTCTATGGTAACAGCAACCAGTTACAGTGTTTCTATGGTAACAGCAATAAGTTACAGTATTTCTATGGTAACAGCAACCAGTTACAGTGTTTCTATGGTAACAACAATAAATTACAGTGTTTCTATGGTAACAGCAACCAGTTACAGTGTTTCCATGGTAACAGTAACCTGTTACAGTGTTTCTATGGTAACAGCAATAAGTTACAGTGTTTCTATGGTAACAGCAACCAATTACAGTGTTTCTATGGTAACAGCAACCTGTTACAGTGTTTCTATGGTAACAGCAACCTGTTACAGTGTTTCTATGGTAACAGCAACCAGTTACAGTGTTGCTATGGTAACAGCAACCAGTTACAGTGTTTCTATGGTAACAGCAACTAGTAACAGTGTTTCTATGGTAACAGTAACTAGTTTTCATAGTGAAAGTTAGAGTAAATAGCGTCTTCTGTATGGAGGACATTTATTTATGGACAGAGTCTCCAGTGTCAGCGCTCTGTAACTTTATGTAAAGATGGAACTTTGTCAAAGGATGAAATGTTGCTCTGGTAAAAAGAGAAATAAAATACTAACCCGTCTTTCGATCGAAACCTTCGCCTCAACATAGTCGCTCCTAAAGCTACATCACCATGGCAACGATCATAGGTCAGGTGCTGTTGAAGCCTAGCTGGTGAATTTTCTGTCACGCCAACACAAAGTGAATGAGAGCGATTTGTTGTTCGAGACGTAACCATGGAAACTATGCTGTCACGATGGCTTATTAGTAATAGAATGATGATGAGTCGCATGTAGGGTCTGTGAAGCAGGAGCGCTAAGCTACACGACCGGGTTGGAAATGATGAGTGATTATCTCAGACATTCTGAATGCGACTTGGTGAAGCGTGGCAGCTGTTGATTTCACTCCAGCAACAGGTCTGAAAAGTCATCTTACACGTGAGCTACAGAGCGTCCTGCCATTTTCTGCACTTCAACGGCTTTCCACCGAGAGGAATGAGTCCAGGTCCCATTTTCTGCAGGTTTTTATTCGGACGTGAACTCGCTGTGACTCTCTGCTGAGTGCATCGAGCCGTGAAGAAAAGGCCGCCTTCAGATCACTCCGGTGCCTCCGCCAGACGGCCTTCCTCTCCCTCGCTGCAGGTGACTGGACCATACCGGGGTCAGCCAGGGCAGAGTGAGGTCTGTCGGGTCTGGAAGCTTGATCGACTTGCATATGAACACTTTCCTACATTACCCACGATGCTGTTCTACCTGACAATTGTCTCTAATTAAAGAGAGCGTTGCAGAGGTGCTTTATTTTAATTTTTTTTCAATCGCATCTGTTAGATCTTCTAGAGCTTTCCACAACACATTAGCATATAACATATTAGCATATTGCAAATATTTCAGAATAACTTTAATTAAATAAAAATAAACAGTGCAGTCATGAAAGGTGCAGAAGGGGGTGGGGCTTTTTCACCTTGTTGACCAATCAGAAGTGAGAACTCTACAAAGCTGTGTCATCTAGATGAGTGTTTCAGAGGATGTTTATCTTCTCTCTCTCTCTCTCGCTCTCTCCCTCTCTCTCTGTGTGTGTTTAACGGTGTTGCTAAAGAACATCTGGCCAGTTGAGACATTTTGCTGAGTCGTCGTTTATCGTTAGATGGATTGCGATGATGCACCAGGATGTAAATCGGCTCCCAGCCGAGACTCACGTAGCGTCCGCAAATAGCAAGCCGATAATAACGCTCAAGCGGTGTAGTGGAGCTAATACTGAAGCTAGCATCCCTGCTGCGTCTGCTTCTGCATTAGCTGTGTGTGTGTGTGTGTTATGCCCTGTGGCATTAGCATTGATCAAATGTGTGGATGGGTTTATTTATGAGCTGGGCCATGTCTCACACCACCACCACATCTCTCTCTCTCTCTCTCTCTCTCTCTCTCTCTCTTTTTTTCTGTCTATCTATCTCTCTCTTCCTGTCTGTCTCTCTCTTTCTGTCTGTATGTCTGTATCTGTCTGTCTGTTTGTTTAACTGTCTGTCTCTCTCTGTCTGTCTCTCTCTCTCTTTTTCTGTCTGTCTATCTTTCTCTTTCTGTCTGTCTCTCTGTTTGCTTATCTGTCTGTATCTGTCTGTTTGTCTGTCTCTCTTTGTCTGTCTGTTAGTCTGTCTTTTTGTCTATCTGTCTGTCTCTCTCGGTCTGTATGTCTGTCTTTCTGTC
>JAUCMX010000029.1:14682793-14690293 GCA_033459395.1 Hemibagrus guttatus | reverse complement strand
GTCCTTCCATGCTGTTTGGAATGATGCACGCAGCAATTCTCCAGTTGGAGTTTGCAGGTCCACATAGAAGTCTCTGCAGAAACTGCAGGTGAAAGGCTGCTGCTCTGCTTTGTAGATGTATAAGTCCTTGTCCACCTTCTTCCCTTGGCAAATACAGCACACTGTGTTACCCAATGCAATTTGTCCCAGAAAAAATCTACAGGTACAGCTTGTACATCTTTTAGAAAACTTATAGGGGGTCCAGACAAGCCATATTGTGCCACAATGAGGATGCAACTAGATTATTAACTATTAAAGCTTGTCCCCTATACGACATGTTTGGTGCTAGCCACTTCCACTTCGCCAATCGGCCGTTTACCTTCTCAAGTACCTCTTACCGCTTCATTGAGCACTAGGAGCACGTCCTCTCCCACCACATCCCACAGTGACTTGTAAAAGTCGTCCGGGAGTCCATCAATTCAAGGTGCCTTACCAGTCTTCATGCTCTGGAGAGCTTTGTGTAGTTCTCCCATGCTCACAGCACCTTTGAGGCCAGCATTGGCCTCCTCTGTCAACTGTGGAAGGTTTTCGTAGAAGTCAACTGACTCCTCAATCCTGTAGAGACTTATGCAGAAGTTTCCTTTTCCTGACATCTGTTTGGTCAGACAGTAGTATTCCAGCCTCTGAATGTAAGGCATGAAGAAACCTACTTTGACCATTTTTCTTTTCTAGGCTGAAGAAGTAGTTGGTGCATCCAATTGGTTCACATTTAGAAAGCGTGACCAGACCAAGGCCCCCTGTGCTTTTGCTTCGAGCGTATCCAGCCACTGACACTTCTTTGCAGCTAGCAGTTTTGCAAACATCTCATCTCTGGTTGCCTCCACTAGCTCTTGCAAGTGGTTAATTTCAGCTCCTAAGTCTTTCATAGATCATGTTAGCTCCCTAGTGACAGTAAGAGTGTATTGTTGACAAAACTGTCTAATCTGTATCTTGCCATGGTCCCACCACTGCTGAACAGTCCTAAAAGAGTCCCTTGTCAACCTGAAATCATCCCAGAAGAACTTAAAAAAATCTAAAAAAAAAAAAAACGTATCCTCCAGCAATGCCGAGTTGAAGTGCCAGTACACACTTTTTGGTTTGACTGTGCTCAAAATAAAAGTACACTGTACCATGCAGTGGTCTGAGAAAGCAATTGGGTTAATGAAACACTTTTTACAAATATTTAGATGATGTCTGAACACATAGATCCTATCTAGCCTCGCTGCAGACATGAAACTATCACATGCATGAAACCTGGTGTAATAGAGCAGAGTTTACTCAAAAAAGACTCTCAATTGCTGCCGTCGGCACATATACACAAATAAAAACAAAAACATACGCGTCGAAATTCGCTTTCACTTTCAGCAGTCTGCCTTTTACAAGTTCACTGACTTCATAGGAGTCTGGACTAAAGTTCTTTGAGAAAAGCATTGCAACGCCACCACTAACAGAGGAGTTGTGACTAAAAATAAAGACTCCTCCCCATTCCCTCTTCCAGTCTATAACGTTTTTACATCAGTGTGTGTTTCTTGTAGAAATATTACATCTGCTTTCTTCTATAAAAGTACTTATACAGCTCTGTTCTTTTTTTTTTTTTTTTTTACAGTTCCTTGCTCCATTCAGGTTTAGGGTGGCTATCTGGACTTCACTCATCAGGAGTGAAACAAGGGTTAAGCACCATCTGAAACTTGGCACACTGTTTTCTCTCATGTCTCTACACTTCCTTACTTTCCTCATCCTTCATTTCAGAAGTGAGTTTCCTCACTATTTTGCTCGGTCTGTACACTTCCTTATTTGTAAAGCAACTCTCTGCCATTAAGCACTCTGCTTTCTCGATGAACCCGAACCCCCCTTCAATTCTTAGTTGACCGTAAAAATAGTTTAATGTCCCCTGCATCGTAAACGCTAGAGTCAGACAACTCACTTTCACTTCCCGTATCATGTTCTTCACTTTCCGCTACATCCACCTTTTTAACAAGCCTAGGACCGACATCTTTGCTACTTTTCTGTTTTGATGCCATCATCATTAACTATTTTCATGCCTATTTGAGATTCCGGGTTAGTTTTGGCAATGTTTATGCTTTGTAACGCGTCGGTTCTGAATTTTCTACACTAGCGAATTCTTCGGTATGTTTGGTACCTGTGTCCACGTTGTCTGCCGAGACGGACCCGGCTTCAGCTGACTCGTCCACTCCCCTTCGCTCTCTCAGCGGTTCCACAACTGGGTGTGCTTCAGCCTGGTCCACCTCGGCTAGCCGTTGCACTGCTTGTTCACTGATCTTATCGTCCGAGTTAGTGTCGCTGTCTTTAATAGTTCGGTCAGGGCAATTGGTGACTAAATGACCTTCTTTACCACAGCATAAGCACCTCATTTTTCCGGTAGTGGTGAAGACTACATAATCAAATCCATCTATGCAAAAATGAAACGTTAAATCAAGCTCAGCATCATCTTTCACAATCATGTACACGAACCTTCTGAAAGAAACAGCATGTTTGAGTAATGGTGACTGGCTTGCGATCGGGATTCTTTTAATTGAAGAGACAGGCTTGCCGTGGCGAGAAAGAGCTTCGCGTAAGATATCGTCACTGATAAACAGTGGGACATTGGAAAGAGTGACCTTTTTCTGATGGCATGGAAAGGGGAAGAACATCAGTAAGCGATCCCTTTATCACCATTTTGTTTTCTACTAACTCGGTAGCTTTTTCAACAGTATTAACAAACACAACAGTTGCGTATCAGTTACAGTTGAGTGAGAGAGAGAGTGTGTGTGAGTGTGAGTGTGTGTGTGTGTGTGTGAGAGTCAGGTCCCCACCCAGTCACAGACACATTTTTCTGCACTTACATTAACTCTCCTCCTCTCTCTCTCTCTCTCTCTCTCTCTCTCTCTCTCTCTCTCTCTCTCTCTCTCTCACTGTCAGATGCCTCTAATTTCCTGCTGTCCAGCACAATGATGCAATCACAGTGCAACTCACACACACACACACAGACACACACACACACACACACACACACACACACACAGTGTGGACCATTATTACTGTATAGTTGAATATAATAGTGTCATATCCATGCTTTCAATAGGTTTATATTATGATGATGATGATGATGATGATGATGATGATTCTAGCATATTCTGTTATTACATTGTAATAACAACCTAATAATTATTATATCTAACTGTACATGGATTTCTAATGGTCATAAATCCATGTATACAGCCAAAAGTATGTACACCCCTGAGCAGTATGTGGTTGTTAGAAAATTTTATATCTTTATGCTCCACATTACTGAACCTCTCCTGAACCTCTCATAATATTCTCCTGAAATTTCCTTTAACTGAAGGGAGGCACGGTGGCATGGTGGTTAGCACGTTTGCCTCACACCTCCAGGGTTCGGGGTTCGATTCCCGCCTCCGCCGTGTGTGTGTGTGTGGAGTTTGCATGTTCTCCCCGTGCCTCGGGGGTTTCCTACGGGTACTCCGGTTTCCTCCCTCGATCCAAAGACATGCATTGTAGGTTGATTGGCATCTCTAAATTGTCCGTAGTGTGTGAATGAGAGTGTGTGTGTGTGTGCCCTGTGATGGGTTGGCACTCTGTCCAGGGTGTATCCTGTCTTGATGCCCAATGACGCCTGAGATAGGCACAGGCTCCCCGTGACTCGAGTGTAGATAAGAATTGAATAAGTGGTAGACAATGAATGAATGAATGAATTTCCTTTAAATTCTCTGGAAGCACTCCTGAAATTCTTATGAATCTCTCCTGAACCTCTCTCTCCTGAAGCTCTCCTGAAATTCTCCTGAAGCTCTTCTGAAATTCTCCTAGACCTTACCTGAAGCTCTCCTGAAATTCTCCTGAAGCTCTCCTGAAATTCCCCTGAAGCTCTCCTGAAATTCCTCTGAAGCTCTTTTGAAATTCCCCTGAACCCCTCCTGAAATTCCCCTGAACCCCTCCTGAAATTCCCCTGAACCTCTCCTGAAATTCTCCTGAACTGCTCCAGAAATTCTCCTGAAGTTCTCCTGAAACTCTCCTGAACCTCTACTGAACCTTCCCTGAACCTCTCCTGAGGTTCTCCTGAAGCTCTCCCTCACTTTCAGCAGGTTTGTAGGAATAAGAATGATAGAGAGCAGCAGAGTGAGCTGAGGTGAACATGGCTGTATCAGTGTGAAGTCATGATCTGGATCTCATTCTGATCAGACTGTAATTAACCCTGCAGACACGCCACACTGCCACCTAGTGGCCACACAGGTCTCCAGGTTCAGGCAGGAGTTTATCCGTCTTCCAGGCCAAATGAAGAGAACGAGTGAAGACGTGCAGGCAGTGGAGTGAGTTTTAGAGATTTATAAAAAAGAAAAAGAAAAGAAAAGGCCACCACTGTGTACACTTCACTTCAGTGTCCAGATAATTGAGCTGAAAAGTAAATTTACTAAAAAAATTTTTTAAAAATTGCAGAAAGAGAAGCAGGTCAGAGTGATGGGGTGAGTAATGGAGGAATTAATAGATGGTTAGATTAATAGACAGATTAATGAACAATCGGAGGCATGAGGAGCTTCTACACTGAGTCACTACATCAGCTGTAAAGGAGATCTGATGGAAGGATTATAGAATCATGGCACAGATTATTGTCAGGATTAATTATCACTTTATTGTGTCTGTTAAGGATGGATGGATGGATGGATGGATGGATGGATGGATGGGAGATTAGCTGGATGAATTTTAGGATGTATACCTGGATGGTTGGATGGATGGATAAGTAGATGAATTGATGGATGAATAAACTTGTGGACAGGTTGCATTATTTGTGGATGGATGGATGGACGGATGGATGGACGGATGGATGGACGGATGGATGGACGGACGGACGGACGGATGGATGGACAAGTAGATTAATTGATGGTTAAATAATGAGATGAATGGATGGATTATTGAATGGAAAAATAGAGATGAGTTATTGGAGGGATGGATGGCTGAATGAATGAATGAATGAACAGATCACTGGATGGATAAATAAATGACTGAATGAATGATAAGATCCACTCCTGTTAGTGTTAATTAGCTTCTCTTTAAAAATCCTTTTAAAGAGTTCTGAATGGGGATGAGTGATTGGGTCTTTAGAAGAATGGGATAAATAAATGGGTGTTTAGAGGAATGGGGATGAGTGATTGGGTGTTGGGAAGAATAGGATGAGTGATTAGATGTTTAGGAAAATGGGGATAAGTAATTAAGTGTTGGGAAGAATGGGGTTGAGTAAGTGGGTGTTTTGAAGAATAGAGATGAGTGATTGGGTGTTGGGAAAAATGGGGATTAGTTACTAGGTGGAAGAATGGGGATGAGTAATTGTTTACTGTGAAGAATGGCCGAAGTTCTTGTTTGAATGTACTGAATGGGGAGGGGAATTCCGGGTTTCCTGAAGCTGGCCTGAGTTTCAGGGTTTGAAAGGAATAAGGAGTGATTGGGAGTTATAAAAAGTGAGCGGGGGTGAACTGGGTTTTTATCAGGGGTGGAGTCATGATTGGGTGTTTTATCAAAACTGGAATTAACCTGGGGGACACGCCACAGGGCATAGGGGATTAGGTCTTGTAAGAATGGGCAGGAGTTTGGTGTTTCCAGGAAATGGATGAGAATTGGGTGAAAGACGTGCAGGAGGGAGTGATTTGAGTGTTTAAAAAGAAAGGAAGGGGGAAAAGAAAAGGCAAAGGGTGTAATTGGGTTTTATGTCCAGGAAATTGAGTAAATTGGTAATTTATAAAAAAATTTTTTAAAAATGAGGGGGAAAGGGGAAAGCAGGTCAGAGTGTTTGGGGTGAAGAATGGAGGAATTGATAGAGGGTTTTAAAAAATTAATAGAAGGGTTTATAAGAATGGGGATGAGGAGGGTTTATAAAAACTGAGTGATTGGGCTTTTTAAAGGGGGGGATCTGTTTGGAAGGTTTAAAAGAACATGGCACAGAGTGATTGGGGGTTTTAAATTAAACGGTTATTGGGGGTTTTAAGGGGATGGGAGGGGGATAAAAAGGGGGATGGGAGGGGGATGGGGATGGTTTGGGATTTTAAAAGAAGGGGATGAAATTTTTATAAAAGGGGTAAAACTTGGAGGGTTTTGGAAAAAGGGGGAATGGGGATAAGTGGGGATGAAATTGGGGGATTTATAAAATGGGGATGAGGTTGCGTTTATTAGAAGGGATGGGTTTTGGGGGGAAAAACGGGGAGGAGGTTTGGATAAAAACGGGATGGGTTTTGGACGGATAAAAACGGGGATGGGTTTTGGATAAGTGGGGATTAATTGGGGTTTTAAATAATGGGATAAAGGGGTTTGGGGTTTATAAGAATGGAAAAAAAAGAGGGATGAGTTATTGGGGGATAAGATGGGGTAAAGTAATTTGGATGAATGGGGATGATGATTGGGGGTTTAAAAATAAAAAAGGGGGGAATGTTTGGGGGATAAGAACCGTGATGAGTGAATTAGTTCTTTTAAAAAATGACTTTTAAAAAAGGGGAATGGGGATGAGTGATTGGGGGTTTATAAGAAGGGGGAAAAAAGAAATTTGGGGGTGTTTAGAGGAATGGGGATGAGTGATTGGGTGTTGGGAAGAATAGGATGAGTGATTAGATGTTTAGGAAAATGGGGATAAGTAATTAAGTGTTGGGAAGAATGGGGTTGAGTAAGTGGGTGTTTTGAAGAATAGAGATGAGTGATTGGGTGTTGGGAAAAATGGGGATTAGTTACTAGGTGGAAGAATGGGGATGAGTAATTGTTTACTGTGAAGAATGGGGATTAGTTATTGTTTGTTGTGAAGAATGGGGATGGGTAATTGGGTGTTTATAAGAGCAGGGATGAGTGATTGGGTGTTTATAAGAATGGGAAGGAGTGATTGGGTGTTTATAAGAATGGGGAGGAGTGATTGGGTGTTTATAAGAATGGGGAGGAGTGATTGGGTGTTTATAAGAATGGGGAGGAGTAATTGGGGGTTTATAAGAACAGGGATGAGTGATTGGGTGCTTGTAAGAATGGGGAGGAGTGATTGGGTGTTTATAAGAATAGGGATGAGTAATTGGGGGTTTATAAGAATGGGGAGGAGTGATTGGGTGTTTATAAGAATGGGGAGGAGTGATTGGGTGTTTATAAGAATGGGGATGGGTAATTGGGTGTTTATAAGAACAGGGATGAGTGATTGGGTGTTTATAAGAATGGGGAGGAGTGATTGGGTGTTTATAAGAATGAGGAGGAGTAATTGGGGGTTTATAAGAACAGGGATGAGTGATTGGGTGTTTGTAAGAATGGGGAGGAGTGATTGGGTGTTTATAAGAATAGGGATGAGTAATTGGGGGTTTATAAGAATGGGGATGAGTGATTGGGGTTTATAAGAACAGGGATGAGTGATTGGGTGTTTATAAGAACGGGGAGGAGTGATTGGGGGTTTATAAGAACAGGGAGGAGTGATTGGGGGTTTATAAGAACGGGGATGAGTGATTGGGGGTTTATAAG
>JAUCMX010000029.1:14660293-14677793 GCA_033459395.1 Hemibagrus guttatus | reverse complement strand
TTCTTAATGGATATTTCTCACATGCTGCTCCATTCCAAATATTCTGTTCTCCCTTCAGTTCTAGGTGATTCTATTCCACTCCATTCCATTAGAGTCCACTCTGTTCTACTGTATTCTTTTCCATTCAATTCCCTTCTATGTCATTCTGGACTGTAACACACTCGACTGTAACACGCTCAGCTGTAACACACTCGACTGTAACACGCTCAGCTGTAACACACTCGACTGTAACACACTCAGCTGTAACACACTCGACTGTAACACGCTCAGCTGTAACACGCTCTACTGTAACATACTCAACTGTAACACACTCGACTGTAACACACTCAGCTGTAACACACTCGACTGTAACACGCTCAGCTGTAACACACTCAGCTGTAACACGCTCTACTGTAACACACTCAGCTGTAACACACTCGACTGTAACGCACGCAGCTGTAACACACTCAACTGTAACATACTGAGCTGTAACACACTCGACTGTAACACACTCGACTGTAACACACTCAGCTGTAACACACTTGACTGTAACACAATCGACTGTAGCACACACTCAGATGTAACACATTAATCTGTTACACACACTCAGCTGTAACACACTCGCCTCTAATACATTTAACTATAACACTCAACTGTAACACACTCAACTGTAACACACACTCAGCTGTAACACACTCAGCTGTAACACACTCGACTGTAACACACTCAACTGTAACACACACTCAGCTGTAACACACTCAGCTGTAACACACTCGACTGTAACACACTCGACTGTAACACACTCAGCTGTAACACACTTGACTGTAACACACGCAGCTGTAACACACTCAGCTGTAACAAATTCATCTGTTACACACACTCAGCTGTAACACACTCGCCTCTAATACATTTAACTATAACACACTCAACTGTAACACACTCAACTGTAACACACACTCAGCTGTAACACACTCAGCTGTAACACACTCGACTGTAACACACTCAGCTGTAACACACTTGACTGTAACACACGCAGCTGTAACACACGCAGCTGTAACACACTCAGCTGTAACAAATTCATTTGTTACACACACTCAGATGTAAGACACTCACCTCTAATACATTTAACTATAACACACTTGACTGTAACACACTCAACTGTAACACTCAATTGTAGCACACTCAATTGTAGCACACACTCAGCTGTAACACACTCGACTGTAACACACACTCAGCTATAACACACTCAGCTGTAACACACACTCGCCCCAACACACTTAACTATAACACACTTGACTGTAACACACTCAACTGTAACACACACTCAACTATAACACACTCAACTGTAACACACTTGACTATAACACACTCAACTGTAACACACTCAACTATAACACACTCAACTGTAAGACACTCAACTGTAACACACTCAGCTATAACCCACTCAATTGTAACACACTCAAATGTAACACACTCAGCTGTAACACACTCAGCTGTAACACACTAAAGCTGTAACACACTCAACTGTAACACACTTGACTCATGAACTAAACATCACACACTTCCCTGGGTTAACCCCTCACACCCTCATTACAGTGTGTGTGTGTGTGTGTGTGTGTGTGTGTGTGTGTGTGTGTGTGTGTGTGTGTGTTTTTTTTACGAAAGACTTAATTTCCTCAAACATTTCTGTTACAGAGAAGAACAAGAATTGTTCTAGAAGTTATATTGTAATTACAGTTTGTTACAGTGTGTGTGTGTGTGTGTGTGTGTGTGTGTGTGTGAGAGAGAGAAAATTCGTCTTATACGCCACATGTATGGAGGTTATTCACCCACAGACTCCTGGCATTTAAGCTTGGAAAGGGCAATTTGTAAGAAGGTTCTAATCCAATTTGTGGCGGATAATCAGGATTATAAATCATACCTTCAGTTTAATGCTAATTCATTATCAGCTAAAGGCAAAGCAGATTATTTATTATATCTCACATGCTTAATGCTAACATTAATGAATTCCGCACGATATTTGAAGTAGCGGGATATCTCGGATGCTACATGCTAAAGGTTTGCTGGGATTCTGCATGAATGCTAGTCAGAGCTTCATGCTAAGGGGTTTTATTATATATTTATTATTATTATTCATATATATATCATAAAAAATTAAATTTTATAATATATAATAGTTTATTAAATTTAATTAGTTATTACAGTTTTATTATATATATATATATATATATATATATATATATATATCTAGCATGTCATGTAAGTGTGCTTTATAAAATATACCTATTAAAAAAATTAAGATAATTTAAAAATTAAAATATATTTTAAAATTTTGGGTTTTTTTTGTATTTTTGTTATGATTTTGTTATTTTTGAATGCTAATATAATATAATATAATATAATAGCTACTTTATAATACTTATCTATTTAGGTTGTAAATTTTTTTGGATTTATGTTTTAATATATATATTTTTTACTGTAATTTGTGTTTGTATATTTTTCCTACGATGTAAATATATATTATTTGTTTTTCTGCTGTTTTTTTTTTTTTCATTTATTGTTTTGAATTAATATTAGAATGCAGGTCTCATGTGTTTGTTGTTTTATTCTTGGGGTTATAATGTCAGGGATTATTTTTTTTTTTTCTGAGAAGCTTGACACACAAAAAAAAAAAGGATAAAAAATTGTCAACAAACATCAGAGAGAAAGACCAGTATAAATATGAAAGTGGAGTTAAAAATACTTTTATTTGAATCGTATGTATGTAAAATTGCTGTAGGATAATGGGAATAAAATCATCAAGGTTAAGCTGAAAATGTGTAATGTGTTTTTGTTTGTATTTGGCTCTGAGCTACACGGCTAAAAAAATGTTTTTTTTTAAAAAGTCAGACTTGCCACATCGGAGTGTTGAGTGTTTCCTTTATCAGACCTTATCATGTTTATCGGGTGTGTATCTGGGTTTAGATCAGTGTGTTCAGAAAGGTGTGTGTGTGTGTGTACAGTTGTGTATTGCTGCTCTAGTAAAACACACAGTGACTATGTATAACCCTGTGATCTCTACCTGCACCACTGTCAGTGCAGAACGAATTGACGCTTTCTGACCAATCAGAAGCCAGAACTCTGCAGCGCTATGACTATGAGATTTTATCGCTCCGTCACATCATTCGTTCAAATGCTCGAGGAACTGGATCATCTGTGGTCTCTTTACTGCCGCTCTTCATTTAAACCGAACTGACGTTAAAGAGGAAGCTCTGTGTCTTTAAAATACACTGAGGGGGGGGGCATGAGAGAGAGAGAGAGAGAGAGAGAGAGAGAGAGAGAGAGAGAGAGAGAGAGGAGAGAGAGAGAGAGAGAGGGAGAGAGAGGGAGTGCTTAGCTGTCAAACACCATGTCTATATTAGGGAATAAAGGGCTCCACACTGAGAGTGAAGCACTAGACCTTGTTTTGCTTAGCTGAGGCCTAAAGACACAGTTGACTCAGTGTTCCAGCGATTCCTCCTTTACCCAGATGTGTAGAAAAAAAAAAGTTGTCTAAGACGCCACGGCCAAGTTTTGTGTTTTTACAGGCTGGCATGTACTCCAGGAATGTCTGCGACACCACATCGCGACGTTTGAACCTTTTTACTTTTTTTAATTTCTTCATATTTGACGGTTTGCGCAAGGATGCTTGTACAGTTACAGAGTTCAACCGTCTAGGAGGAGAAAGAAGGAGGAGGAAGAAAAGAAAAAAAAACGCAAACAAAAAGTCAAGAGCCAAAACATTGCAGCAATCCACCAACAAGCTGGCCCAGAGTCGTAGACCTTTACGTGACGACGTGCCTGTTTTTAATCAAAACCAACTCGAAGACGTCAAACTGAGAGAGAGAAAGAGAGAGAGAGAGAGAGAGAGAGAGAGAGAGAGAGAGGGAGGAAGTAGTGGACTCTGAGAAAACTGTGGGAGGACAGAGAGGGCAGAAAGTAGAGAGAATAAGCAGATGACAGTAAATAAGAAAGAGTGTGAGAAGGAGAGAGAGAGACAGGGAGAGAGAAAGAAATGACTCAGTCTTGGAAATTGTCTAGAGAGCATGGAGCAGTAGAGAAAGAGAGCAGTCATATCTGTGTCAGCTAAAACCCGCTAATACGATCAAGATGAGTGTCTGCTGCGGCCGCTTCTCGCGCCGCTTCTCCACCTCGATTCGTCCCTCTTCTTCAAATCCTCTGCCTGTCTGTGGCTTAGTCGAGAAGCAGCCATCACACCTGATCTGAGGAGACTTATGAAAGACAGGAGACGGGATCAGGAGGTCGAGAGACGGAAGGAAGCTTTAGCTTCTTAGGAAGTTTTACGTACAAAGAGCTAAGAGACGCAAACTGCTTCCATTCACGGAAGTCTGGATTTAAAGTGCTGAAGTTCTGGTTCTTGGTTCCGTCATTTTTTGGTGTATCTCCCATATTTTGTAACAAAAAGTTTTTCTGCTCCACATCTGGGCTGTAGAATCCTGGGTGCGTGTGATCCCAGTGACCCAGATGACCCCGGAACAGGGACGGTCGTGTCAAGAGTGATCTCACCCCCCTGGTGAGGACAGTGGGTAACAGGCCGTGACATCACCGGGACCGAACATCGCTGACCATCATACTGAGAGACACCAGAAAGGAGAAAAGACCAGCGCTGAGGAAGCACGGTAAAGAAATTTGCTTTTTTATTTTTCTATCTCCCTGAACAGTCACGAATATAGTCTGAAAATGAAACCTCCTCCTGGGATCAACCAAGTAACCAGATGTTCCCTGCAGAGAGATTCCGCTTGCCAGATGCGAGAGGAACGCTCTGATTAGGGAACGAGTCCCTCAGCCGCTAACCGCCAACTTTGAGATCATCTGTGTGTAAGCCACTAACCGCTAAATCCTTAGAGATGTCAAGAACATCACGAGCTCCTGCTGTTGCAGCGTGAGGCTCAGCTGCCTTCTCATTTCTTAACCCACTTCTCTGGAAAGTTTATTTTCCAAACTTTTGATGTGGAGTTAGTTTGCATCTGGAGGATAAGTAGTAACAGCATGGAAGGAGATGAGAGTGGGGCAGGGTTACTTTTCTACTATCCAGGGGGTGGAATTGAAATATTTACCAGGTCGAATGGTCAGGATGGGAACAGGGATCTGAGCTGTTGCCTTGTGACTCTCAAGGTTTGCACATTCGGAGGAAGTACATCTTTTTCTATTCCTTCAGTCATTCATTCATCTTCAGCAGTCACTCTGTTCTGCAACAGATCCAGCTCCCGGGAATAGATTCTGGATGGTCCATCGCAGGTTACACACACACTTCTTTTTACTATATACACATATACATTATTATCCTAAATAATGTATATGTGTATATTTTTGTGACCATACCACAAAGTACAATGTTTTTTTTACCAGTTTTACAAACATTTTCCCTTTCTTTCTTTCTTTCTTTCTTTCTTTCTTTCTTTCTTTTCTTTCTTTCTTTCTTTCTTTCTTTCTGTAATGCATCACTTAATACACAATAACATGTCCTCATTTTGTAGAGTGCCATTACTTTTGTCCTAGTGTTCTTTGTCTTGATTTATGGATTTCTTTCTTCTTTCTTTCTTATGGATTTGTTGCTTTTGTTAAAGTTAATAAGAATCAGCTTCAAAAAATTGGTCAGTAAATTTGTGTGAAAATTAAAATTGAAAATAATTAAATAAATATGTGATTTAACCTTGTTAGCATAATGAAGAAGAATATTTTTCTGATCTAATTTGATTTTTATGAACGTCACGTGTCCAGCTAGTATATTAACATTATTATATTAACATGTGTTCCTTCCAGTCTGGTGTCTTTAAGCCGCTGTGCAGTGACTAAACCCTGTCTGGTTTATCCCGTGTCTCTTGTTTATGCACTGGATTATGAATGAACCCTTTATCATCTGCTGCCTTGTATTTTAAGGGCCGTATCAGAAGATAACTGGGTCAGAGTTTGAGTATGTGTACAGGGCGCTGAATTGCAGAACGCTGTTGTGGTTCTTTTTGAATAGCTGTTGATGACCACTTAGGGATGATGGGGATGATTAAACTTGACGTTAAGTACTGCGCTCACATCTGACATCTGTTAAATTTGTCAGCTTTTATGGACAAGAGACTGGAAGGCATCTCAGAATACGATGAAATTGTCTTTTTCTTCTGCTCACTGGCTCTCTGCCTTTTTTTTTTCCCCCTCAGGTCTGCTTTAGCACTTTGTGTGGGCGTCTGAAGCAGGGCTCTATGGAATAACAGAGGCCACTGGCCATGCCTGTAGCCTTGCGCACAAGGAGCTGGGAGGATCATGTAACCCCACACTCAAGAAAACAGTACAGCTATGATGACCTTGACCTAGTTTGCTGCCATGCCAGTGTTGGAGGGAGCGGTTCCCCAACAGGTCGCAGGCGGCGAGAGCGATGCGCATCCATGCCAGAATGCTGCCGTTATCATCCTGGCTTTGAGAGCTGTCCTGGCGAAGATAGGAACAAGAGGAGGAGGACTTTATCTGGTACTTTTAAGCGTGCATCGGCTAGCTATGAATCTAACGGTCAAATAGTTACCAAAGGTCACACTTTTGTGAAGGTCAGAAAATCAATGGCAGATGAAAACAGTCCCAACTGTTCAGCTCCCAATTCAAATCACTTTCTTTATGAAAGCTTTGATGAGATACAAAAGAAAGATGAAAAGATCACCACCAAAGCTATGGCCACATCCTCAGGCAGTTCTTCAACAAATGCTGCAGAACAACAGGCCAAGAATCTAGATAGGTCCACAACAGAAACACAAACCATGGATGCCTCCAAAGATAATGCTAAAGTCAACATTGATGTGACAACAGAATTGACAGGAAAGCCTGCAACAAGAAGCGAGTCAAAGGTAGAAGGCAATGTTGGTGGTTCTGTAGTAGAATCAAGCATTCTACATCACCAACAGGTAATGAGGATAGGAGTTGAAGCAACAGTCGGTGACAAATTTGATCCTCCTGCCTGTAGTGATGGCATCACAGATACTGAGCTGACCACAGAGACCAAGCAGTCTGAAGAATCTCAAACTCCCAAGAAGAATGTTCTCAATTCTAACATTCCAAATGACCAGGTAGTCACAAGCGAAGAGGTTCTGCAGGCTCACAACCTCAACGCATCCACAGAACTTGAGTTTTCCTCGTGTGAATTCCAAAGCACTTGTAATCCTGACACCTACAGAGACTGCCATGCCATACTGGACACCATTCCCGAGGTATCCTTCACAGAGTCGGGTGAAGAAGTGCTGGCTCCGGTGATGGAGAACACGCCTGGCCTCCATATTACCACAACTTTAGTGGGTCTTAAGGGTGCTGGAAACAATAAAGGCAGTTCTGTAGAACTGGAGTTGCAGAAGGATACCCCCGAGGCAGGATTTCTAGGAAGGGTCTCGCCAGGGTGTGATTCTTCAATTGAAAGCAGAATGGAAACCGCTGATCATGTGACGATTCTTCAGACGAGTCCAAATATGGATGAGGTAGAAAGAGACCCCAAACCTCAGGAGGTTCCTGTCAAGCTCCGCACACAGAAGGTAGGATACTCTGACTTTTCAGGCAGGGATAATGAGCTCTGACATTCAGAGTTAAATAGAACAGATATGTTGATGAGATCCTCTGCACCTTCCGGCTCTATCAGTAATCTATAGTCTCTGGGGTGCAAGTCAAACATTGAGAGGAGATTAAACTAATTATTAATATTCTGCTTTAAACGAGTAAAGTAATACTTAGCACACCTACACATGCTAATCCACTGGTTTGACCTTCCTGTACAAACCTTCCGGCGACAAAAAAGCTGAATATTCTCCGCTCCACACGCACCACGTGCAATAATATAATTGTATGGAAAATGAGATAGTAAGTTTTGCCTCCGGTGAACCGTTCTACTTTTAATGTATCCTATTAATTTTAGCACATATCCATAAAAATCCAATTTCAGAGTCATCGTGGTTTTTTTCCCTTTGAGCCTTATTCGTTTCATTGCGTATGAATCAGAAAGCATGAGTACTACCTACTACCGAGAGTCTTGAGTACCTTAATCACCTTTCACAAAAATGATTCTGAGAATTATTCCGAGCTTTTTCTCCAAGCTCCACAAACACACATTAGGGTGACTTTTATAAAGCCATTGTATGTTGCTCATCATGTACTGCTAGCCAGTTAGAAATCATTGCGTCTGCTTGCATCAGTGACCTGAGGGATCGGGAAAAGTTTCTACCCTTGAAAGGGACCAGTTTTGCAAGATCTAAGTTGTGTGATCGTGTGTTTGTGTGTTCCTTTTGTAAGCATCACAGCATTTAAAACCATCTCATGCTGCAGTCTGTTGAAGTCCGGCACTTTTCTCTTTCTGCCAGCGTTGGTCTTTTTCTCCTGACATATTCCTCCCACTCTGGGGACCTACTCCAAAGCACAGCCATTATTTAGAAAGCAAAGCCTGTTAGCCTTTAGCGAGGAACCGTCCCAAACACAACAGACTGTGCTAAATAACTGCCACTTATTTTTGAGTTTTAAGCTCAAGGATAATTGGTCAAATTCTTTAAGTCAACGTGTTGTGCTTCTTGCAAGTAACAAGGCTATTTAAGGAGTCCCCAGGCATCAGGACTCGGGAGACAAAAGGAATTTGGACAAACAAGAATAAATTATAACAGATTCTTTCTGTGTTTAAAAGAAAAATCGTTTTTTTTTTTTTGAGAGAGTTTTAGACTGAAAGGTTCTACCAAGAAGGACTACCTCATGGATTTGCGCTGAGGCATGCTAGACAACAGGAAACTTTTTTTTTTCAGAGGCTCCAACTTTTGCAATGTTTACATGGGAATATTTATGCCTTCCATTTCTTCGAGCCGGAAACCCACGCAAGGTGAAGCTGATTTGCTTCGATTTCTATAAACAACGCCAGAAGGAATGGACAAAGAAGGATGTGGTTATTTTGCAAATCCGAATCAGACACATTCAATTCAATTTTATTTTATTTCTATAGCGCTTTTAACAATGGACATTGTCTCAAAGCAGCTTTACAGAGCATAAGAAATAATAAATAGTACAAAAGTCCAAGATTAATGTTAGACAAAATCATCCCTAGTGAGCAAGCCTGAGTAGAATGTGGTGAGGAAAAAATCCTTTAGATGTTAAGAGGAGGAAACCTTGAGCGGAACCAGACTCAAAAGTGAACCTCATTTGAGTGACACCGGAGAGTGTGATTATAAATGATTATAAACACCGGAGAGTGTGATTATAAATGATTATAAACACCGGAGAGTGTGATTATAAATGATTATAAACACCGGAGAGTGTGATTATAAATGATTATAAACACCGGAGAGTGTGATTATAAATGATTATAAACACCGGAGAGTGTGATTATAAATGATTATAAACACCGGAGAGTGTGATTATAAATGATTATAAACACCGGAGAGTGTGATTATAAATGATTATAAACACCGGAGAGTGTGATTATAAATGATTATAAACACCGGAGAGTGTGATTATAAATGATTATAAACACCGGAGAGTGTGATTATAAATGATTATAAACACCGGAGAGTGTGATTATAAATGATTATAAACACCGGAGAGTGTGATTATAAATGATTATAAACACCTGAGAGTGTGATTATAAATGATTATAAACACCGGAGAGTGTGATTATAAATGATTATAAACACCGGAGAGTGTGATTATAAATGATTATAAACACCGGAGAGTGTGATTATAAATGATTATAAACACCGGAGAGTGTGATTATAAATGATTATAAACACCGGAGAGTGTGATTATAAATGATTATAAACACCGGAGAGTGTGATTATAAATGATTATAAACACCGGAGAGTGTGATTATAAATGATTATAAACACCGGAGAGTGTGATTATAAATGATTATAAACACCGGAGAGTGTGATTATAAATGATTATAAACACCGGAGAGTGTGATTATAAATGATTATAAACACCTGAGAGTGTGATTATAAATGATTATAAACACCTGAGAGTGTGATTATAAATGATTATAAACACCGGAGAGTGTGATTATAAATGATTATAAACACCGGAGAGTGTGATTATAAATGATTATAAACACCGGAGAGTGTGATTATAAATGATTATAAACACCTGAGAGTGTGATTATAAATGATTATAAACACCTGAGAGTGTGATTATAAATGATTATAAACACCGGAGAGTGTGATTATAAATGATTATAAACACCGGAGAGTGTGATTATAAATGATTATAAACACCGGAGGTGTGATTATAAACACCAGAGAATGTGATTATAAATGATTATAAACACCGAGAGTGTGATTATAAATGATTATAAACACCTGAGAGTGTGATTATAAACGATTATAAACACCTGAGAGTGTGATTATAAACGATTATAAACACCTGAGAGTGTGATTATAAACGATTATAAACACCAGAGAGTGTGATTATAAATGATTATAAACACCTGAGAGTGTGATTATAAATGATTATAAACACCGGAGAGTGTGATTATAAACACCAGAGAATGTGATTATAAATGATTATAAACACCTGAGAGTGTGATTATAAACGATTATAAACACCTGAGAGTGTGATTATAAACGATTATAAACACCTGAGAGTGTGATTATAAACGATTATAAACACCAGAGAGTGTGATTATAAATGATTATAAACACCTGAGAGTGTGATTATAAATGATTATAAACACCGGGAGAGTGTGATTATAAATAAAAAACCGAGAGTGTGATTATAAATGATTATAAACACCGGAGAGTGTGATTAAAAAAAACACCGGAAAAGTGTGATTATAAATGATTATAAACACCGGGAGAGTGTGATTATAAATGATTATAAACACCTGAGAGTGTGATTATAAACGATTATAAACACCTGAGAGTGTGATTATAAACGATTATAAACACCAGAGAGTGTGATTATAAATGATTATAAACACCTGAGAGTGTGATTATAAATGATTATAAACACCTGAGAGTGTGATTATAAACGATTATAAACACCTGAGAGTGTGATTATGAATAATGTCCTTTCTACAGTCATAAACAGTCAGTTGGGATTGTGTGATGGAGATGCAGCATATGTAGAATGTTATTGTGTGTACTGATTAGGAGATTGTTGTCCTCAAAGTTCACATGGGGTCAGCATCTTCTCTTTAAATTTACAAAATCTTCATGAAGCAGAACCCTGACTGGAGCTGGTCCATTTCTGGATGCCTCGGGATCCTCACAGGGTTGGCCTCTTCTCACTGAAGGTCCGAAATCTTCATGAAGCAGAACACAATTGGACCTACACTATATTACCAAAAGTTTTTGGACACCCCTCCAAATCATTGAATTCAGGTGTTGTTTTTCAGGAGGGTTGGGGCTCGGCCCCTTAGTTCCAGTGAATGGAACTCTTAATGCTTCAGCACACCAAGACATTTTGGACAATTTTTTGTAGGAACAGTTTGGAACTTGGAACTTGGAACTTGACTGGCCTGCACAGAGTCCTGACTTTAACCCCATAGAACACGTTTGGGATGAATTAGAGTGGAGTGAGCCAGGCTGAAACTGGGACGTCTGCCTTCACATGCACATGAATGTAATATGGAGTTGTCCCGCCCTTTGCAGCTATAACAGCTTCAACTCTTCTGGGAAGGCTTTCCACAAGGTTTAGGAGTGTGTTTATGGGAATTTTTGAACGTTCCTCTAGAAGCGCATTTGTGAGGTCAGGCACTGATGTTGGACGAGAAGGTCTGGCTCGCAGTCTCCGCTCTAATTCATCCCAAAGGTGTTCTATGGGGTTGAGGTCAGGTCTCTGTGCAGGCCAGTCAAGTTCCTCCACACCAAACTCACTCATCCATGTCTTTATGGACCTTGCTTTGGTCACTGGTGTGCAGTCATGTTGGAACAGGAAGGGGTCATCCCCAAACTGTTCCCACAAAGAGCATGAAATTGTCCAAAATGTCTTGGTATGCTGAAGCATTAAGAGTTCCTTTCACTGGAACTAAGGGGCCGAGTCCAACCCCTGAAAAACAACACCTGAATTCAATGATTTGGAGGGTTGTCCCAATACTTTTGGCATTATAAAGTCAGGATGGGTAGAAAAAGAGAAATAAGTGGAAAGGAATTAGCGTGGCTGCTGTTGATAATATTAGCAAGCACTAGATGATAATGTGCATTTGATCAGATGTACTGGAGCTCAAGGTTATGGGGTGTATTTTGTGTATGCCTGGCTAAAGAGATGTGTCTTTAATTTGTCAGACAGACATCATGTGTTCAGAGTCTGTGACGTCAGACAAACGTGTTCCACATGAAGCAGCACTGAAACAACGAAACTATGCAAGCAACTGCTTCAAATGGTGATAATTATAACCATCGACTCATGACTAGCATTTAAAAATAAAAGGTAAACGTTGACGCCATTTGCATCTGATCCTATAAAAACTTTCAGTTGAACTACTCTGGATTTCCTGCTAGCAAGGTGTTAGCATTAATAGCATCAGGCTAATCTACATGCTACTACATACACATTGTATTTAGCGTAAATGTTTAGGAATAAAGGTGTTGTGGGTTAAATTTTTATTTCCAAAAAACTTTTAATGCATTTAAGGATTTTTATTTTTCCACTTTAGCTGCAGTGAAGAAGTGGGATTTATTCAGTATAATTTTTCATAAATATTCATTCCTTTCAGTAAGTGAAACCATTTTATACAGGATTATACATCTCTGCTGGAGGTGTGTGTGTGTGTGTGTATGTATGTGCGTGCGTGCGTGTGTGTGTGTGTGTGTGTGTGGTTGTGTATGTTTAACTAAGCAGAAATGATTCTTAATATTGAATGCATATAGATTTTTGCATGTCCTGAACCTCTGTGTGAGAGGGGAGATGGAAACCGAGAGAGAGAGAGAGAGAGAGAGAGAGAGAGAAGAGAGAGAGAGAGAGAGAGAGAGAGGTAATGAAACTACAAAGCTGGAGTGATGATGAAAGTAATAGTAATAATATAATAATAATAATAATAATAATAGTAATAGTAATAATAATAATAATAATAATAATAATAGTAGTAATAATAGTAATAATAATAATAGTAATAGTAATAATAATAATAATAGTAATAATAATAATAATAATAATAATAATAATAATAATAGTAATAATAGTAATAATAATAATAATAATAATAATAATAATAATAGTAGTAGTAATAATAGTAATAATAATAATAGTAATAGTAATAATAATAATAATAGTAATAATCATAATAATAATAATAATAATAATAGTAATAATAGTAATAATAATAATAATAATAATAATAGTAATAGTAATAATAATAATAATAGTAATAATAGTAATAATAATAGTAATAATAGTAATAATAATAATAATAATAATAATAATAATAATAATAATAATAGTAATAATAATAATAGTAATAATAGTAGTAGTAGTAATAATTGTAGGATGTGTAATGAGCTCTCAGAGTTTTTTCCTCGTCCATTTGGCATTTTTCCTTTCAGCTGCTGGAATAATTTACTGAGCAGATTTGTTTTGATTTTCTGATAATGAGGTCTCTGGGGGATGTGTTCTAACATACCTGTGGCTTCATTTCTCTCATTTTCTCCTCACCTGGATTCATTTCCTGATGTAATGAGATCGTCCTGCGCATCAAACAAGGCGTAGCTTAGGTTAAATTCATACAGTATTATACAGTAAAACCTTCTTTCTAATGCTAGCTTGAACTTTACAGTTATAGTGTAGCATAGAATATATACAATCCTGGATTCCAATTAGCCTAGCATGTTTAAGACGTCTAAAATTAGCCTAGCATGTCTAAGACTTCTAAAATTAGCCTAGCATGTCTAAGACTTCTAAAATTAGCCTAGCATGTCTAAGACTTCTAAAATTAGCCTAGCATGTCTAAGACTTCTAAAGTTAGCCTAGAATGTTTAACACTTCTAAAATTAGCCTAACGTGTTTATCTCTCTCTCTCTCTCTCTCTCTCTCTCTCTCTCTCTCTCCTCTCCCTATCCCGCTCTCTCTCTCTTTTCCTCTTTTCCTATCTCTCTCTCTCTCACACTCACTCAGTCACTCGCACTCTCTCTCTCTCTCTCTCTCTCTCTCTCTATCCCTCCCTCTCTCCCTATCCCACTCTCTCTCACTCACACTCTCTCTCTCTCTTTTCCTATCTCTCACTCTCTCTCTCTCTCTCTCTCTCTCTCTCTCTCTCTCTCTCTTACTCTGTCTTGTTTCTTGTTAGTAACATTGCCACATCTGTATGCTACATTTCTTTAATTTGCGCCTCTACGCTTTTCTTTGCTAATTTTCTCGTTCGTTAGCGGAATGAAATGCGACTCCTTGGGCTAATATGCATCATATTTTCCTTCGGAATGAGAGACTATGAAACTTTTGGCGTGAAGAGCTCAGCAGGGGACCGACGCAGAATTCCCAAAATCCTCACACACACACACACACACACACACACACACACACACACACACAATGTTTCCATCCCACTGAGAGTCAGATGGTCATGGACTTTAAAACACTCCAAAAAATTAAGAAAACATTAAAACTCAATATGAAGTTAAAAGAAAAGTAAATTCTTCTCCTTCTGTTAAAATGCTAATCACTAGAGATGCTACATGATAGCATGCATCATGCTGGACAGTGACATTCCTTTATTTATTTTTCTCCTCTTTCTGTTTCTCCAGCTAATTTATATTCTTTTCTTAGGTACAGAAGCAAATGGGGTCAGAAAAATTCCCCTAGACGTGGCTAGAGATAAGTAACACCTCTCACTGACAGCACGTGCACGCTAGGCACGTGATGATTTCTGCTGGGTTTCCTGCAGTACTGAAGCAGTTCGACGGCATGAGGAGATGAACCTCGCCGGTCCAGACGAGTCTGTGCAAGAGATTAGAATCCTCAGAATGTGTGTGAATTATTTTTACTTCAAAGAAAGATGTCTGGGGATGTGATAAAGATCAGAACATGGGCGTTAGTATCAGCCTGCTAGCATGCATGAGCTAACCTGACAGGAATTACAGGTTTACACATCCATCAATTAGCCAGCTAGTTGCATAAACATGCTAGCTGAAATAGGCTAACCCAATCCGATATGAGCTAATCTTAACCACTAATTCTACCATAACCTGAATGGAAATGATTCAAAATTGATACATTTGAGCTTAGCTAGCTCAACCAGGCTAATCTAAATGGATTTGAACCAGCTAGTTAATTTAACCAGGACCAGAATTGGTGGCTCAGTGGTAGGTTTCTTGCTTATCAAACGGAAGGCCCGGGTTCGATTGTCAGCCAATGCCTCAACCCCAGCCACTGGATGCAGTGCCGGTCCCGAGCCTGTAAAAATGGGAGGGTTGTGTCAGGAAGGGCATCCGGCGTAAAAATTTGGCCAAGTTTTGTGGCGACCCCAAACAGGGAGCGGCCGAAAGCAGCTAGTTAATTTAACCAGGACAGGATGCTAACAATCTGAGAGAAATGTTTAGATTTGTAAGACGGTTAGCTAAACTGAGCGACTTCTGACAGGATTTTTGTTCCAAGGCTAGCCGGCTAGTTACACAACACCTATCAGGATATATAATTTAACCTGAAATAATATCTGAGAGGATTTTTTTTTTAAATATTCTATTTTGGCAAACATATTTGAAGCTAAACACCAAGCTAACAAAAACCTGACAGGAATTTACTGAACTTGAACCGGCTGGCTAACGTGAGCTAAAAACAAAAGAGAGATTTCTGAAAGGGTTCTTATATATTAAACATGTAATGCTAACTAGCTAATATGGGCTAACACTAACTAGCAAGCTAGCTTATATTATTGCTAGCCGATTATTTCTGATGATGTTGTGTGAGACAGCTAGCTTGTCTGATCTAACCTGAAAGGATTTCTAATTTCCTGATTTTAACTGCTAACGTTAACCAAAAGCTAATCGGAAAGACAATTCGCATAATGATGGAAGCTAGTCAATGCTTTATGCTAAACATTCAGCTCTCAGACGTGATGCTTCTCCCCACAGACTCTGACTAGCACAGATTTTCCTGGGAAACAGGAAGAGAGAGGAACCATGTGATATTCATTGCCATGAGAACTCTCTGGACTGGAAGTGACTCTTGGCTTGTTGCCATAATGACGTGATGACAAATAAATAAAGAAAAAGGCAGAAAATTCTGGAAAAAAGCGAGAAGGCTTTTTTTTTCAAACTGGCAAATATGCGCTAGTCAGCATTGCTGTTATTGTTGCTTTGCTAACGTGTTGCCTGCTTATTGGCAGTGCAGGCAGCTAGCATTTATTTCCAACTTGGACTGTGTGTGTTTGTGCGTGTGTGTGTGTGTGTGTGTGTGTGTGTGTGTGTGTGTGTGGTAAATCAGTTGCACACCCCAAGACTGGCTGGCATCAGCAAATCCAATAGCTTTGACAGGCTAATTCAATGCTAAATGGGAAATAAATGTACAAGCCGTCACAAGATATTACAGAGGATCAGTGAGAGGCTGCGGCGCCAAAACACACACACACACACACACACACACACACACACATGCACACTATTCACAGTTCTCTTCACTCTTTCAGATCAATATTTAAAGCGTTTTTAAGTAGGAACAGCAACTACTAGCATATCACTTAAAACACACACACACACACACACACACACACACACCACACACACACTTAAAAGTTCAAGGTTTATTAAGGGAACATTACGGTTCTCCAACAGGATGCTAGATAAAACTTTGATTTGAGTTGAACAAGGGTTTTTTTTTTTATTTTGTCCTTGGGTCAGAATTTCAGCATCCCTGCTGCCCACACACATACACACACATGCCCCCCCCACACACACACACACACACACACACACACACACACTCGCTCTCACACTAATGATTATTTTTCCTTTGGTTAAAAAAAAAAGGACTTTTGCCTCTTTGGTGTAAAAGCTTCAGAGTCCTGAGAGATTCTGTAAATTTTATTACTAAGCCATTTCCTAATGGAATCGTATTTGGAGTGCTCTGGTAGGAAGTGTGTCCATTATTCTCAGGACGCTGTGCAAGTACACAATGTCCTCTAACTACTGCATCACACAGACACACACGTGCTCACACACACACACATACAGAGAGAGTGTTTTTTTTTGTCTTTCCCTATCTTCTATTTACATAATGATTAAAAAGCTTAGTTATAGGATTGTGTAGAGTGGGATTGTGAGGACCGGGATTGTGTAGAGTGGGATTGTGAGGACCGGGATTGTGAGGATTAGGATTGTCAGAAAGGGATTGTGTAGAGTGGGATTGTGAGGACCGGGATTGTGTAGAGTGGGATTGTGAGGGGGGATTGTGTAGAGTGGGATTGTGAGGACGGGATTGTGAGGGTTTGGGGTTGTAGAAAGGGATTGTGAGAATGGGATTGTAGGAGGGATTGTGTAGAGTGGGATTGTGAGGACCGGGATTGTGTAGAGTGGGATTGTGAGGATCGGGATTGTGAGATTGGGATTGTCAGGATGGGATT
>JAUCMX010000029.1:14652710-14659793 GCA_033459395.1 Hemibagrus guttatus | reverse complement strand
ACACACACACACACACACACACACTTGTTGACTGTTTGTGAGTTCTTGAGCTCAGCTTAGTTCAAATCATCCCTCAACTTGTCCCAGATCTCTGCATAACTCTAAGCGAAAGTCATGTGGAGGCCAGCTGTTTTATTTTCTGGACTGCTGAGATAAACATGCTTCACAGCTGCAGATAACCACAGCAGATTATTCAGCCATGAAGAGGTCTCTACACTCCAACTGCAACCTTCCTACTCCTGCTCCCCAGACTGAGGTCTACGACCTCCTAGATTAAGCTTCTTAAGCTCTTCAGGTTGTTCCTCCAGCCTTCAGAGGTCTCCACACTCCAACTGCAACCTTCCTACTCCTGCTCCCCAGACTGAGGTCTATGAGCTCCTAGATAAAGCTTCTTAAGATTTACAGGTTGTCCCTACAGCCTTCATGAGGTCTACAAGCTCCTAAAGCAACCATCGTGAGGTTGTACATATAAGTTCCTTTGTCGATCTTGTTGTGGTCTACAATCTCTTACTCCATCGCTCCTGACGTCCAGAATCTCCCACTTCCTGAGGTCTACAAGCTCCTGTACCTGTCCTGCAGCTTATAAGTTCATATCCCATTTCTACTCTATCCTTCTTGAGATCTATAAGCTCCTGTGTCAACATTTTTATATCTCCATGCTCTTTTTCTCTCCTGGGCTCAATTTTATCCTTCCTGAAATCTAAGCTCTCACTCCAACCATTTATATTTATATAGAATCTCCTTTTAAGGGCTTTATGACATCTGCAAGCTCCTTCTCCAGTGTTTGTGGGGTCTACCAGCACCTTAAACCAGTCATTATGATGATTACAAGCTCTGGTATCCATCTCATGTTCTATAAACTTTCTTGAGATCTACTCAAACCTTTCTACAAGCTACTAGAAGTCTAGTAGCTGCTTCTAGAGACGTCCTGTGGTCCAGTCCAGTCTTTGTTGAGGTTTATAAGCTCTTACTCGCACGTTCTATGAAACATTTCTGTCATGATTCTGAGAACTCTGTGGTTCTAGATTTCAGGATTGTTCCTGAGGTCTACAAGTTCTTACTTAAGGCATCATGAGGTCTACAAACTTTTGATCCCATCTTGTGTTTTATCACAAGCATCCTACGGTCTACAAACTTAGCCAAGCAATTCCTGAGGTCTAGAATATCCTACATCAGTCTTCTAGAGTTCTACAAGCTAGTTCGTGACACAACAGTCTAGGGTCTGCAAGCTAGACCAGGGTTCTTCCCCAGCCTTCAGCCTTAACAGTACAATAAAAAGTTGGTCTTCAACTTTTAAATGCACAACAAATATCTGTTGAACTACATCACTACATCACTATTAGTCATGAAGAAAATAGGCTGAATAACCAAAAATGACTCAAATCAAAGCCCTTTGTACATGTTCTTGAGGTTTGTTGCACTTGTCATGGACTGGACCACCCAGAGACATGAAGCAAATATCTACTTCGGCCATAAAACCTGTTTGTTGTGACTGGAATCTGGTCACTTCATTCTAGGAATTATGGGAGTCACATATTTCAGGTGTTAAAGTTGCCAAATGCAGGTTGTCACAGTGTTAGGGGTCACAGGGTCAAGCTAGAGAGACAGCAAGATATTGCTCTGAGTTACTCATTTAGCTGTGGTGTGTGTGTGTGTGTGTGTGTGTGTGTGTGTGTGTGTGTGTGTGTGTGTGTTTTTAGAATAATGACAATGTGTAGAGTGGACTTTCCTGTAAAAACAAGCTTAAGTGACCGACCCTTGTTTGTTCAGTTAACACAATAATTAAACAAATCCACTCGGAATAAACAAACCGAACTTAGAGAGGCATGGACCTGTCCCAATCTGTCTGATAATCTGCCTGGAGAAAATCACTGAGATTAGCACAATGGTGGGGCAAGTAGTACTACTGCCTCATGGCTCCAAGGTGCGGGAATTCCATCCGAAGTTCCAGTTGTTCCACTTGGTTCCCTCCATTTCCTCCAGGTTCCCCCTTCTTCCCAACAAATTCCATCAAAATACAACGAAAAATCTCCAGCTATTTTAGGACCAGTCAACATTACTGTACACTCTTATCAATGTTGTTGCTCTTTCAGCTGCTCCCTGTTTGGGGTCAACACAGCAGATCATTTGGTCAGTATATTCCAATTTTGGCACAGGTTTTACGCCGGATGCCCTTCCCGACGCAACCCTCCCATTTAATCCGGGCTTGGGACCAGCACTGGGGGTTCAAGTCAAGTCAAGTCAAGAAGCTTTTATTGTCATTTCAACCACATATAGCTGATGTGGTACACAGTGAACAATGTTTCTGCAGGACCCGGGTGTTACATAAACAGCATACAACATATAGTTACAAACAGAAACAACAACACAGAGCTAGGACAGACGTTTGTCCTGGCTACATAAAGTGCAACGTGTGCAACCAGGTGTAAACAGCGCAAAGACAAGACAGTGCAAAGACAGGAAGTACAAAAACAACACAAGACAGGACACGTGGTGCCGAAAAAACATGTGCAATGAAACAAAATGGAATGTGATGTGCAAACTTGAGAAACCAGATATCTAATTACATATGCGTTTGTAAACATATATATAGCAGCATGACAATGTTAACTCTTTAGTGACTGGGTTAGCGCCCTGCACAGGAATCGAACCTGGGCCGTGGCAATGAGAGCATGGGATCCTGCCACTGGACCACCGGGAGGCTACACTGTAATTACATAAGCACTTTTAGAACTGCAAACAAAAACAATGAAAGTTTGATGTCAGATGCAGGTAGGAGGCGTGTCCTAAAGTCTAAAGTTGGATCTGTGTATTTGTTATTTACAATATTGCTCTTGTTTTGTAGAAATGCTCACGGATGTTTAAAAATGGATGACCAACATGCAGCTCAGGCGAAGCAAAACTGGCGTAGCCTCAGTTAGCTCTAGTTGATTAATCTCATAGCTCCAGTTACAAATGGACTTCAGTGAGAGGCTCTGAAAATCCAGAAAAGAATTTAAGTGCTCTCACTCAGATTGACCTTTGACCTCAGAGCTCCTGCTATGCCTGGTAACCTTTCACCTTTATAAACCTGCAGGTCAACTCCAGACGCTCATGCTGCACTGAGGCATCTCGACCTCTGATGGTGTGACAGAAAGACACTCCACTGCCAGGCAAAAGCTTTGCAATAAAAGTTGCATTTTCTGCTGATTACTGATATTATTATTCATTTGTTTTTCAGACACCTGCTGCGTTGTCGGAGAAGGACCGAGCAGGTAGGTGCTGCTCACAATTTTGATGTCTATTTATGGCTACCTGAGGTTAGCCTGTGAATGTGATATCATGCTGGAAATCGATTCTGGAGTTTGAGTTGTGTGAGGAATGATGTCTCGTCTACATACTGAAGCAAGCTGGTCAAGCTGAGGTTGTGCCAAAGGTGTGCTTTCAGTGTATTTGCCTGGGACCCTGCTGATCTGCCCCTCTATAGGCAGAGCAATCACACTCAGTTTCCAGAGCATGTGAATAAGGTTTTATTGAGCACAGGCAAACAATATTTCACACAAAATATAGACCTTCATTCTTTAGATTTGCAACCTATCTACAACTAACAAGTAGGAACACTTTATAACTACCAGTTTAGCTCCAACATCTACAATCTACATGTCTAAATATTGTCACAATCATCTCGGTCAGCTTTGGGGAGATGTTTAGTGTCTCAAACAAACTTGTGTGATGTGGTTTCTGACTTGACATTATCTATACACACAGACGTCACTGAGCTAAAAACAGTCGTAAAGCACGTTACAAGGATTACACAGATGCGTTTAAATGTAAGTGTGTGTATGCCTGTTGAGTGTAATTACTGCAGATTGATTTACATTTCAACCAAATCTAAATGTCAAACTGTTTGAATCAGTGGCCCGCCGGAGTGACATATCAGCCCGCGGCCGAGTTATGTAGCATGATGACCTTCGAGGTTCTGCGGCTCTTTGTGCGGGTACATGATGCAATCCAGAGTCGACGACAGCACAAAGCCCCCCCTGTTAGCGGTGCACCAAAGCTTCTTTTTATCAGTTTGAAAAACAGGGGCTTCAAAAGGGAGCAAAGTCATGCTACATAAGAACATTTGCGTTCTTATTTGATCATGCATTAAAGATGAATGTGGTGGAAAGGATGGGAATGTCAGGTGTGATAAATCACAGGAACGTTCCTGTGTCTTAACACCTAGGCATAAAACTAACATGTTTGCATGCACGGCTATTTTGAGGTACCGTGGAGTATAGGACAGCAAACAGAGCAAAAGTTCAGGGAAGTTTGGCTTCTCTGAAAGCAAGAAACAAAGTTCACTTGGATTTAGCATGTTGTGGTACTGTTGTTAAGGTTAGGCTGGACAGTGTAGTTAAAATGATAAGAAGTAGAATGGTCCAGATTGTAAAGTTTACAGTAATGTTAAGTAAGGCAACATATATATATATAATAGCCAATAAAGGTACATCACATAAAACTGAGTTCTAAAAAATCTGGCCGTCTAAAGCAAGGGTTCTCAAACCTTCTTAGCCCCCTTTAACATTAGAATAAATTTCATAGACCCCATCAGCATAGATCTATTTTTATGAATGGAACAAGACTATTAAAGTTTCAGGCTTATTACATAGATGTGCACATTAACATTCTGGATATTTATTGGTGTCTTTTTTGCCCTTGAACTTTCCAACACTGGAACATTATTTAAGGGTTTTGACCAGTCAAACCTTCCATGATAAGAACATGTCAGTGAGCACTTTGTCTTAGAGAGCATGGTGTGGATCCGAGGCCTATCCCAGGAACACTGGATGTGAAGCAGGAATACACTCTACATGGGGCACTAGTACATCGCAGGGCATCATGCATGCACCACACGTGTGGTAATTTATCATTGCTAGTCCACCTACATGTTTTTAGTAAATGGAAGGAAACTAGAAAGCCTAGAGGAAACCCACATGGAGAAAGGGAGAACATCTTTATATTGCTTCATAATGCATTAAATAAAAACATATTTTAATAACAGAAGATTGTGAACCCATGACTGTCCATTTCAAGAACCACTGAAATAGTTCTTAGTTCTGTCACAAACCTTTTTTTGCTTGTAGAACCATCATATAAAGAGTTACACCTTTATAAGGCCATAGTGGTTAACCAGCCAAAGAACCCTTCAGGAACCCTTTATTTTATCATTTCTTCTGGAGGCATGTGGTAAAAATGAAAGCTGGGGGAAAAAAAAAATAAACGTTAGGTGTGTTTGATTTCCAACTACTCTCACTCTGCCATTATAAACTGCGCCCCCACTTCCTGTTCCTCCTGGACTCACTTGTTAAAGGCAGGAAATTCCACTGTGCACTCTTTGGATGGTGAGGCAGGAAAGAAAAGAAAACCAGAAAAGGTAAAGTGATGATTATAACTGCTCACAGAATGAAGGAAAGGAAATGAAAGCCATGCTGGGAGGGTAGCAGCAGCAGCCCTTTTCTTACAGATCTATATTTGATCATCCCTAGAGTTTATATTTAATCAGCCCTTCTTCTCTGATCCAAGACTATAATCTCCTCACAGTTTTAAGCAATGACCCAACTGAGCTGAAACAAGTTCTAAGAAATGAATGATTTTGTCCAGACCGTCACCATGTGTTCTGCAATTATTCAACTAGAACAGTTTCTGAATCAACAAAAGCAGGTCTTCAAAATCATAAGACGAACACCAGTGCTGTTCTGACACCAGTCTATTCACATGCTCACCTGCGGTATACTTTGGTACCTGCAATAATCTCTGAATAGACCCCCCATGCTTTTCTTTCTGAATCCTCTAGCGCTTTGATGTATCAGTTCCTTCTGAGCATTCCTACCCCCATTACCCCCACTCCCCCAACCACTGAGTGGAACCAAGGCAAGAACAAAGGGTCCATTACTAACTTCTCTAGCAATGTTCTCAGATGCAGGTCCAGTGTAGAAAGGTCTGCTTGATTAGGATCGGTGGGAAGGGGTCTTGATTGGATGGGAAGAAGTATCAGGGCAAGGTAGGGAACTGCTTAATTAGAATCAGAATGAAAAAAAAATTATTATGAAAAAACCTTAGATGCTAGGGATTGCTGGGATACCTGGGCAAGGATCTGCAAAGGTGATGCATTTACTTTTAAAGGGATCTAATGAGGATGGTTCTTCGGTGCAGGGGATCTCTGAAGCTTGATGGCGTATGGAAAATATCTCTGCATCTGTCACGGGAATGCTTGAATGAATGTCAGCACCATGATGCACTAAACATGCTGGCTGCTTTGCAGATAGAGACTATGGTTGATGGGAATACCAGCCACTGGCTTTCCTGAGATGTACTGTTTAATTCATTTCCTTAGTAACAATCATGGTAACGATTTATACTCCCACTTATACCAACAGCTGGGGGAAGTGGTAGCTCAGTGGTGTTGAACTAATGATCGAATCCCAGGTCCAACAACCTGCTGCTGTTGGGGCCTTGAACAAGGCCCTTAACCTGCAATTTCTCAGTTGTATAAAAATGAGATAAATGTAAGGTCGCTCTGGATAAGGGTGCCTGCCAAATACTATAAATATAAATGCATGGGTGCATGCAAAACTTGATATATTAGGTCTAGTTGCAACCATATGAGGTATCTGTATCAAGACTGCCTGTTTCTGACCCCCTCACAGCCTCCGCAGAAGGCACCAGGAATAACAAAATATACTAAGCATACCGGTATAGGGTGGAGGCTGTCTAACAATGGCCTTGGCCTGCTCTTTATATAGCCTAACGTGCAACTGAGTTAAAAACCCCACCCACACACAGTAGTTACCATCCGTCTCTTGATAGCAATGGCTCGAATGATCTTTCACCCAGAGACTCATTATTTAAGAAATGGACACTTGAGTGTAGTACATGTTTACATGACACGCTATCCAAGGACGGAAAGGTGGAGAAGGTAGAGCGGAAGTATTTTATCATTCTGAAGAGCTCTTAAGAGTTTCTTGCCTTAGCCTCGGTTTGGAGAACAGGAAAGGTCTTTTTTTTTAATCAAAAATCAATTTTTTTACAATCATGTTTTCCACACATTCCCCATACGAT
>JAUCMX010000029.1:14620210-14642710 GCA_033459395.1 Hemibagrus guttatus | reverse complement strand
TTCTGTAACGTTAGCATGCTAGCTCAGTTTTGTTCAGCAGGCTAACTCTAGCTGTGTTTGGGAACATTCTCCAATATTAGCTTGCTAGCTTTAGCTTACAGCTCTAAACCGTTGGCTAATATTCTGTGGGATGTTTGTGATCTGCTGCATTAAGACATTTCTTATTTTACAGTAAATCTGAGTTTTTTGTTTGTCTCACTTTTATTAGCAGCATAGCACAGGATACCAGCTAGCATAGAAGCTTGCGATCCATGTTTATTAGCCGTGTTTAATGATGGATTTGAGAAATTCTGGAATAGATAGATATTTGTATTTTTCCTTTTTAATTGATTGTATTTTCCAATTTATTTCTTTTTATTTATGGCTCTCAAGTTCCTGGTAAGAAATCGACCGTCTGTTTTACTGGACCGTAAACTTTAGCACATCGCTAATTTGTCCAAACGTGGCAGGCTGTGTGTATGAAGGTGTGTGTCCAGAGTTTTTATTTGTGTGTCAACAGAAGTCAGGTATGTGGGAGTGAGGCATCGCTCGTGTCCTTGTCCACTCTGAAGGCCGTGTGTGTGTGTGTGTGTGTGTGTGTGTGTGTGTGTGTGTTTGGAGGAGCAACAGGAATGTTTTTCTGAACCCAGTGACTCCTTCACCGTGTGTTTGCTTTTCTGTTTTTCATTAATTCCTTCATTGACAGTCTCACACACACACACACAAACTCACGCACACACTTGTTCCCTCATGAATCAGCGGTTTACTCACAAAATCCATAGCCCACTGTAACAGCGCCCAGCTTAGCGTGACGTCACAGGTCAGCGGTCAAGCTGAAGCAGTATTTATGGGTAGTGTTTATTAGGGTTCTTATTACAGTAGAGTGTCATCATTGATCACGTCTGAGATCTGCTCAGAAAAGACCAGCATCAATCCTGAACCCCAGACACCTCCGCTCAGAGTGATGTCATAGGTCAAAGGTCAGCCAGGAGTGAGAGTTTTATTGTCCTGTCAGTTTTATTGTCCCGCTGCGCTCTCTCAGGAGCCATGTTCCCAACCCCACACAAACAGCTGCACATGTTTTGGAGACGTGGTTTTTGTGCAAATGTTTGGAGAGAGCGGGCGCCTCAGAGAGAGAGAGGGAGAGAGAGAGAGAGAGAGAGAGAGAGAGAGCGAGAGAGATGGCTGACTTCACATCTGGACTGAAGTGAACTGCTATGTAAATCATCTGATCTTTTACTGAGCTGGAATTCTGGAACTTTCCATTGCTTTCTATTGCTGTGAATAGATGTTAACATCTTACTGTGGCCTGTGTACCTGTCAGTCTCAGTGAAGGAGGCGTGGCCTGTGTACCTGTCAGTCTCAGTGAAGGAGGCATGCCCTGTGTACCTGTCAGTCTCAGTGAAGGAGGTGTGGCCTGTGTACCTGTCAGTCTCAGTGAAGGAGGTGTGGCCTGTGTACCTGTCAGTCTCAGTGAAGGAGGTGTGGCCTGTGTACCTGTCAGTCTCAGTGAAGGAGGTGTGGCCTGTGTACCTGTCAGTCTCAGTGAAGGAGGCGTGCCCTGTGTACCTCTCAGTCTCAGTGAAGGAGGTGTGGCCTGTGTACCTGTCAGTCTCAGTGAAGGAGGTGTGGCCTGTGTACCTGTCAGTCTCAGTGAAGGAGGTGTGGCCTGTGTACCTGTCAGTCTCAGTGAAGGAGGTGTGGCCTGTGTACCTGTCAGTCTCAGTGAAGGAGGTGTGGCCTGTGTACCTGTCAGTCTCAGTGAAGGAGGCGTGCCCTGTGTACCTCTCAGTCTCAGTGAAGGAGGTGTGGCCTGTGTACCTGTCAGTCTCAGTGAAGGAGGTGTGGCCTGTGTACCTGTCAGTCTCAGTGAAGGAGGTGTGGCCTGTGTATCTGTCAGTCTCAGTGAAGGAGGCATGCCCTGTGTACCTCTCAGTCTCAGTGAAGGAGGTGTGGCATGTGTACCTGTCAGTCTCAGTGAAGGAGGTCTGGCCTGTGTACCTGTCAGTCTCAGTGAAGGAGGTGTGGCCTGTATATCTGTGTATCAATAAGGAGGTGTGGCCTGTATATCTGTGATGAAGTAAGGAGGTGTGGCCTGTGTACCTGTCAGTCTTAGTGAGGGAGGTGTGGCCTGTATGTCTGTGTAATTCAATTCAGTTTAATTTGTATAGCACTTTTAACAATGAACATTCTCAAAGCAGCTTTATTCTCCTACAACCTGGCGTCCACATACGTGGTAAATTACAATTTTGGTTGTGTGCACCATAATACTTAATTCTTTTAACCTGTTGTAAAACAAATGTGGACACTTACACTGCCATCTCTTGGTATTTATTGGTTCCTCCTAAATAAGAAATAATAAATCTAAAATGCAAGCCAACCCAAAGCTCAGGTCTTAGGAGGTTAAAGAACATAAAATCAGTAAAGAATGTGTAAAGAATCAGTAACAGTAAAGAATGTTTGGTCTGTATATCTGTGATTTCAGAAAAAGAGGTGTTGTCTGTGTACCTACTAGTGATTAAGGTGTGGCTTGTTTGTCTCAGTCCCAGTGAAGGGGGTGTGGTCTGTGTACCTTTTCAGTGAACAAGGTGTAGCTTGTTTGTCTGAGCCCAAGAAAAGGAGCTGTGGCCTGTGTACCTGTCAGTCCCAGAGAAGGGGGCCTGGTTTGTGTACCTGCCAATCACAGTAAAGAAGGCGTGGTTTGTGTACCTGTCGGTACTAGTGAAGGGGGCTTGGTTTGTCTACCTGTCAGTCTTAGTAAAGGAGGCGTGGTTTATGTACCTGTCAGTGTCTGTGATGGAGGTGTGTCCTCTTTGCTGGTCAGTCCAAGTTTAGAAGGCGTGGCCTCTGTACCTGTCAATCTCGTTGAAGGAGTGGTGGCCTGTGCACTTTTGAGAAAAAGAAAAGGAGCCTGTGATCCTGGATTTATTGGAATTTTGCTGTTTTTTTGTAACACATACAGGGCGTTTCCTCTTATATAACTTGGGATTACGACTTGCAGATTGACGTTAAGGCGATTTAATATTCAAAGCTTCTTCAGAAGCCTTGTTCAGCCTTTCCATCATTAAATAACAAAATCAAGCCAGGATTTGAATAATACGGCTGCCATATAATACCTGCTCTGTTATTGTTCTGCTGGTAAGATGGTGTAATCCTGAGCTCTGCTGGTTTGTTTACCCACTCCAGTCTTTCATTTCCTTAAAGTATGCCGCTGTGATCATACCCTGGAGCTATCACGCTGTAAGAATGTTCTCTTTTGCAATCTCTCTGATTCTTCTGCCTAAACCATGGGTCTAGCTTTAATTACACTCCTCTATTGTTGAATATCCTGTGTACCAACTGGTAGGTGGAGTGAATTAGAGCAGTTTATCTAATGTACATCTCTGCCACTGCTGGTGTTTCAGCAATCTCTGAGAGGTTTCTGTGTGATTTCTGTTGAATTTTGACATTCAGAGGTTGCATCTGTCCCAGATGGCTTTGGTAAAATGTTAAACTAGCCATAACATGAGAAAGAGAGACAGAGAGAGAGAGTGAGTGAGTGAAGAAGCTGTTTCAGCATGAAGCCACCTGGAAATGAGTAACTCGCTAAACATCCAGGATGAGAAATGTCTTCCAGATAACGAAAGCGAACATGTTAGTGGAATCAAGCTCAGCTTGCTCACCAGAATGAAATTACTGTCCATCAGTGATGAAAAAATGATATCATCATACTCACGGAGGCCTAAAAATACACCACTGCTTTCAAGATTACATACATCGATAGCAAACGTTTTGAATTCTTGTAAGTCATTCCTAACATTCAGTTCTGTTTTATTTGTAGAGATGGAGAGAACGCTTGAGAGGAACCAGCCACAAAAGGGAAACCATCCTCATCTGGGTTACACCAGAGAGTGTGATTAATTGCAGTCCAAAGCAATCATCACGGTTTCTTGCTAGTACCATCCACAATAATCTCATGTATTTCAGTGTATTTAGGGGTCCAAGAATTTTGAGCTGGACAGAACGTGATGAAGTCCCTAAAGTGTAGAAATTTATTTTCAAAAGGAATTTCCACACAATTTTGAAATCAAAATGCATTGGTCAAGCACACATCTTGTGTTAAAACTTAGTTAAAACTAAGTTTGGTGGTCATTACTCTGAGGAAATCCTTAGAGGTTCCATGTATAACCTTTTTATCTGGAAGCTAAGAAGAATGAAGAATGCTTTTGTTGGAGTGTATGAATGAACTATTTCCTTAGAAACTGTCAGCCATTTTATTTATTTTAATTCTTTTAGTTGTTTAATGGTTTGTTGAATAATTACATAATACTGTGGAAGCCCCTGATGAGTTAAATCAGAAGGGTTAAACCACAGAAAATGTATTAAATGGTACATCAGGACCATGACTGCAATGCTCTAGGCTAAATTCCACTGGTCACCCACATCCTTGTTGTTAAGTTCGGACTATTTCCTCCTCAGGGCACCTATTCAACAAATACAACCTCCTGAAAAAACGAGGTGTCACCATGACCTTTGCTCCCTGACCCTAAGGTCAAAGCCTAAGTGTCATCCTGACAGGAGCGCTGTCCTTGGGACTTTCAAAGTCTGCTGCACGAACTTTGACCCAGCTCTGAACTCCACTGTGTTGTCATGCCGCCTTAATAAAAAGAGAGACGGAGCAACGAAGCGTACATGTGACATGACCCGCTGCTATTCAGGACACGTGTGCAGGTACATGTGTGTGGTCATGGCACTACCGGTATGACACGGGTTATGCTTGTGTATAGAGAGTTATTGTGCATGTGTGACAGAGAGTAAAAGTAAGATAAAGGGGATGACAAGAGCAAGGCAGAAAGAGTGAAATCACCAAAAAAGAATGAGAGAGATGGTACTGCAGGGTGGTGACTCAACCACATAGACATCTATGAGTTAGGACTGTCTCACTGTCTCTGGTTAATAAGTCCTTTATCTTACCATGTGTCCTGGTGCTTACTTACAATTGACCCATTGTCTGTGTTTTACACATTATGGTACATGGTAACACTACATTCACACTAGCAACATCTGAATTGAGATTTTTTTTTTCATTTTAATGAAAATTAGCTATGACAGTTGGCTTGAATGATGCATAAATCTTCTTATTTTCTAAACAGGATAACACCGAATGATGTAAAACACTGTAACAACTGTGCAAGAGTTCATACACCAAAACTCCTACAAAAGTCCTAGAAGCTACCAGAATAACAAACTCTGGTCCTAGTTAATACCAGTACATCAGGCTCCAGTCCTTGCTATTGCTGGATTACTAGAGTCTCATCCCAGATGCTAATAGGAATAGCAGGCTCTGGGCCTTACAACCAAAATACCAGTCTCTAGTCCTAGCTTCTACTGGAACACCAGGCTCTAGTCCAAGCTTCTACTGGAATATAAGGCTATGGTCCTAGTTACTATTGGAACACCAGTCTCTAGTCCTAGCTTCTACTGGAACACCAGGCTCTTGTCTTGCTTCTACTGGAAAAACAGGCTCTAGTCCTAGCTTCTACTCAAAAAACCAGGCACTAGTTCTAGCTTCTACTGGAACACCAGGCTCTAGTCCTAGCTTCTACTGGAATTTCAAGTTCTGGTCCTGGTTACTATTGGAATACCAGGCCTTGATAGTTACTGTTGGAATCCGAGGCCTGACAGTTACTCTTGGACAAAGCCCCGGTTTTACTTACTTCCGGAATATTTCCTATTTACCCCTGTAACACCAGGCTCTGATCCTCATTAATTGGAATACCAGGCTCCAGTCATAGTTATTACTGGAATACCAGGCTTCTGTCCTAGTTACTATTAGAATACCAAGCTCTGGTTCTATCTACTACTGGAATACCAGAACACCAGGCTCCAGATGTAGTTACTATTGGAATACTAAGTTCTGGTCCTAGTTACTACTGGAATACCAGGATACCATCATGCTCACTATGATTAAAGTAAAAGCTTCTCAATGTCCTACCCAGTGCTTACTAGGTTAAGCTGTCAAAAATTTAGCAACCTACCATTTCAATAGAGCATGACAGATAAAATCCAGAGCAGTTCCCAGATCTTGTGACTAGGCAATAATATGTTTTCTGTTATTCTTGTTTATTTGCTTAGTTGTTTGTGCTTGAGGTTACACAGTCTGTCTGGTCATGATGCATGATCTGATGTTTTTCTCATGTTCATGCATTTTTTTATTTCTCTGACCACCCTGGTATCCTCAAGGTCTCAGAAACAATGGGTTTGTTTGATGTATCTTCAAAACGGCATGGTACCATCAACAATGGTCCGGTTGTTGTCCGAGAAAACATGGGATAAGCAAAAACAGACAGTGTACTGTCCAAATAGAAGCATTGTGATCGAGTCATGTGATGCTTCTCTTTGAATGAATGGAGTACAGTATCAGGAGAAGGAAATGTGATTTAGCTTTCCTTTGGCTATGCTGATGTGCTGCTCACTCTCTGCTGGAGACTTTGGCTAGAGCACGGTTGAGGTCAAGCCAGCATTCCGCCTCATTCAGCCTCAGGGAGGAATTGCTGATCCGGTCTTTTGGACATGTTTGAGTCTTTGTGACGGAAAGTACTGAAGGTTCCTGTGCTCCAGTGGAACAGGATTAAAACTAGGATTCAACTCCACAACTGGTTCAAATAAAGTTCTTGGCATGTCTTGGACAAATCTTGATCTATATTTTAGGGATATAGAACCTGAGTGGGTCAATATATATATTTTACTGGACTACCAGTTGGGCCACCAAGTGGAAGGTTGTGAATTTAGTTTTTCAATTCAAAAATAAAATCAAAAGCATACATTTCTTTGGGTTGTTGATTTTACTGGTGGGTCTTTGAAGCTCTTTGCCTTAAATTCTGTCGCACTATTGGTGACATGGCCGGTCACATAATCTGTAATTATGCAGCGTAATTAAATAACCCCTAAGGTCACTGACTATCATCACAGAATGAAGAAAGACCAATTGTCTGAATAACTGACAGAGCAAATACCTTTAAAGTGAATCTTCTTCTTTAGTTTCAACGCAACATTTCTCGTACAAGCCTTCCTGCTAGAAGCCTTCCTCCTGAATCTTTGGCATCACTGTTCATTAGCCTCTTGTGGGTCATGTGTTTTTACATGTTTTCCTCACCACTCAGTCATATGGCTGTCCTAGAAAGAGAGAAACCTTAATCTGAGCGTTTTGTCAAGGTTTAGTAATCTCAGAGTCTGTTTCTTCTTGAGTTATTAAGCAATATATAAGAAATTTCATGTTATGTGTGACATCACAGTCAAGGCAACACAAATTTTTGAGATGATGCACTGGGATTTTGAAGCCTCTGTTCTTGGGAAAATCTGAAATAAATTAGTGCTATTGGATTCTGAACCATGTCCCTGTTTTTTATGTAGACCATATTCTGCGGCTAAGATGCTTGGAATGTTTTCTTGCATTCAGAATACACTAGAAATATGACAACTATGTATATGAGTCCATGTCTGGTGGCCTAGATCATTTTAGTGTGGTGGAATATCCATTCTTAGGATTTTGTGGAGGTGGGAAACACTGATATCTGTTCAAAATACCACTCATGCTTTTAGCATAAATTTCCCATCGTTGTTTCACAGCACAGAAAGAAGCTTGGCATGTTTGACATGAGAATTTGTCTTCTGTGTACAGTTTGTGGTCCTGTTTTGTTCCAAGACCACGTCATCTTTCCCTCGCTTGCCTCTGTCTAACGGTTACTTTGACCCAGTTTCTTTCTTGTATCTAGGGACGTACCAAAAACCAGAACAGAGAGTGAAAAAGAAACTTGCAGAACCTCCTGGGCCATAATGTTTTTTTGTGATTTGTCAAATAGGCTCCTCAGATTTACTACACAGAATTCTCCGGAGAGTGTAGGCTTAAAAAGAAAAGTCAAAAATCTATTCCCATTTTTGGTTAAGACTGGAACTGTTAATGTTTCATTCTTTTAAAAAGTCTCTTAAAACCTTAAGGTTTCTTCATCTGTCTTTCTCGGGGCACCCCCTTAGAGTTTAAAGTGCAGAACTACAAAAAAATAAACTTTTTTGAAAGTTTTGTGAATCCTTACAGAACCCTTGAAGAACACTGTATTCTTGATACAGGGAACCTCTTAGTTGTTAAATGTTTATCTCCTACAAGTCAGTATTCTGAGATCATTTTAGGGTTCTTTAAAGTTTTTAGAAGATTCTTAGAATCCTGAAAAGATTGTTTTTGGAATACTTTCTAATAAGGAAACATTCAGCATCAATAGAATTTTGGTTTTTAATCCAAACTAATTCTGGATTCAACTAAACTCGGTATTCCCAACAAACCATAAACTTTAGGAATTCCTACTGGGTAAAGTCAGGAAGATGTCCTCAACCCCAAGTTTAGCTTATGGCTTAGCTTATGTCAGCCTTGCTTTGTTCCATTCAAATCAAGATCTTTTTTTTATATAATTGTACCGTTTAACTGTGTAAGCAACACTCATTAGCAAGTCTATACTTGGCAGGTAGATCCCACCTTAAAACAGTATTTTTGGATATTCAGTGTGCTCAAAGAAATTGATCAACTTATAGCTGAAACAAATAGCACGTTGTCAAGTGCAGGGCCCCCACAACTGATAGTTGAGGAGACATGGTCCACTTGAGGTTGAGGTCGCTGGGCAGTTCATCAGTCATCTAAGACCACTTATGTAGACATTCAGTACTGAAGATCAGGAAACGCAAAAATGGAACACATTCACTTGATGCACTATGTTGTCATGTCTTTGTTTTAAACCACTCAACTCTAAAGTACTCATAACATTTCCTGGTTCCATCAGCTGTAACAGTTCCTGCCTGGTGCTTTAAGACCCCCTGAACACCCAATGAATGACCACTTCAGTATCCCTAAAACACACACTGATCTTTCAGAGCTTTCCTGTCTGGTCAATGAGCTGTATTCATGTCTGTGCCCTCAAGCACTTCTAGACCTTATAACATTTTCTACCAACATATCCTGACACACACACACACACACACACACACACACACACACATTTAGCTAGGCATGTGCTTGCTATTCCTGTCTCTCTTCAGTCTATGATAGAAAGTGAACTAGGTTGAGATCTAATTCTGCTGGCAACACAGGAGGCGTTTTATGGCTTGACTCCCCCGTGCAGTTCATCAGTTCCTCCACAGATGTGCAGTAAATTAACTTAGACACAAAAGAACCAGAGGACTTCGAAAGGCCAGGAGACAACACAAACCAACCAAGTGATTATCAGGTGGCTGAACACATGTTCACATATGGCAAGGAAAAAAGAGTTCAAATCGCTTGAGTGGTGTTTTTTACGCTGCTTATCATCTTTGTACAGATGGCATGTGCTTTTATCTAATTGGTGTCCACATGTTCCATTTTTCACTCATCTTTTTCTGACATGTTCTCCTTTGCCCACCTGGTTTGGTTTGTGGATTCTATAGATCACAGCATAGTCGAAGGCCAGGATAAGAAAGGTTAGATGCCGTTCCTAGGTAATCCTTAGAATCTCTGGTAAACAGAGACAAGGCCATATGCCCTCCATCTTCTCAGCCCATCTGTTCTGCAATGTTTGTCCTTCAAACTTTTCTAAGATCAAATGAAAGGGAATTGAGACTTGCTCATTTGACTGACACTTTTTTAAAAAGTGGTTTCAAAGCAATTTTGCTCAAAGACCTAACCATGACCACTTGATAGTACAGGGATTTAAACTCACAACCTTCTGATCAGTAGCACAAAGCTGAAAACACTGGCTCACCACTCCTGCAGAATTTCACCCCAATGTCAAAGTGAATTCAGCAGAAACAGGATACAAGCTGATTTATCTGACAGAAGGATAACAAGGCCATCAAAGTACAGTTCTTTATTCTTAGATCCCGTCCATATTTCTCCAATCGCTCTTTCGTTGAATGAGTAAAAATAGTTTTGCCTCAAAACAAGAACCGAACTCAAGTCTCATAAGTATTAGAGCCTGAGATATTTTTTTCATCTTATTTCGACCCACTTCTTTTCTGTAATCTCTAGGTCAAAGGTCACAGCATGGTTTGAGCATCAGGATCAGAAGAAAGGTTAGATAATACCCTCACTTTGAGTCTTCATAAAAGAGAGAATGTCTGTGATATCTGTGATATAGTCAAGACATCATTTCTGCAAGCTGTCCTTCAAACTTGGATCTAAGCTCTCAAAACAGGATATAGCTGGAATTAGGTTATCATCATGCTCATGATTTAGGTGTATGAATTATGGATTTCAGACCACATGACCACAAGACCATCAAATGATGGTCCTCTCCAACTTAAATCTCATTAGCATTAGAACCTGATGTACCTTCATCATCCTACTTAACAACAAAAGTACATTGTTTAGGTGTACAGTTTCCAATGAGCCACACATGAAATGAATCATGTGTCAGCAATGTGCTGGCTACGTATTAGCATCTCCGCTAAACTGGATGAATTATAGGGCTGTACATTTGTCCCAGGAATATAATATATGCTGTGAGAAAGCATTAGCATTTCAAATCCATTATCTTATGATGTAACTCATTCTACCAGGGTACAGCGTTTTTTAAATCCTTCATCCACAATTCGTCTCTGTTGTACGTTTTAACAAGTCAGCAGTCAGGCCAAGCGTGTGCTAACAAGCCACTCTTTCTAAAAGCCACTCTTTCGTCCCATTCTCAGCACTCTCTCGTGGCTGTCTGACCACAGGACGTAATTTGAAGCAGAATGGCTGGTGTGTAAGTAAGCTATGTACATGATTAATGAACAGACCAAAGAGTTTGGCACACGGCCGCCACATGATGAGCGCCGGTCTCGGCTTTGCCAAGTTACTCACGTAGCCTCGGTGCTTCATCAAGCATGTGTCAGGCGGAGGAATGTCTGAGATGATTTCCACCCCTTTTTCTCCTCATTCCTGCTTTGTTGGGCTTTACTTTGGCTCAGATTGCTTTATTGAAAAGGTTTGTTTTTTAAAGTACTAGCTTGGGCTTCTGGGAGAAGATGATTGGTCCAGGATATTAGTTTTTTTCCTACCTGAATGGTGGACAAATAGGGTCAGGTGACCAGTACTGGTCATTCAGCAACCAGATAATGTATGTTTACCTTGGACTCTTTCTTAGAAAAGGTAAATGATTGGCTGAGTCGTCCCCTATTCAGGGTTTTTATACTCATTTGTGTCTGCGTGAACGCACATAACTAGCTCACCATATGTTGTTACATTTACTACTTTATGAAATTCTGTAAAGTTTCTGGGCAACCAAAGAAAGGTCTACATTGGAACCTTGGCATGCGAATGCCCTCCCTTACGAATTTTCGTCTTAAGAATTGAAATTTTGCAAGAAATTTGCTTCAGCATACGAAGCATTTTCGGTATACGAACGAACCAAACCGAAGTAAATGCTGGCTAAGTTGCGCGTATGTCCGGGAGCCGTTCAAAACTTGTTTGCATCAGTGGAAAGTCAAGTGAAGCCAACTGAGACGAGTTTACGAATTTTACTAGGGTTTTTTTTCAGTTTCAAAAGAGTTAATCCACGATACCAACGTTGCCTTCTGCATGCATTCAAATGCTAGGTGATTTTGTTGACAGATTAGTGGTTCTATTTTTAGCCCAAGCTTGGTGACACAACTTCCTGTGAGGAGCCTTGACATGGAATGCTTGGTTTGGGTCAGTTCTTCGTAAGCAGCCATACAGTTTACATACGCTTCGTATTGGTCATATTGGTCATATTTTTGGGCGGCTGGAACGGATTATGTACATTTACATTATTTCTTATGGGAAAATTTGTTTTGCAATACAAACTTTCACCTTAAGAACTCGCCTCCAGAACGAATTAAATTTGCATGCCGAGGTTCTGTTGTATTTATGATTTGACTGTCCAGGAAGCTCAGGAAGGCTAGTTCTCTGTATGCAAATTAGCTAAATAATCATCCCTTGTGCATGATTGCTACACATAATGAAGGAATCAGAGATACAGGAGAAAAAGCAGGTGAAAGCATCCAAGCCTCTTAGAGCTAAAAAAAAAAATGATTAGACGAAGCACAGCAAGTTCTTATCTCTTCCACTGTAAAAAGTGCAGAGTAAACACTTTAGATCTCTGCCTGAAATGATTCGACAAACCATTAGCGCTCTGAGAACGCTCTAATTTCTGCTCTTATGACTCATTAAAGTGGAGGGGGGAAAAAATGCTGCTAAGAACTAAACACGCAAGGCTGGAATGTTTCATAGATCACACTGTCAAATGCTAACCTCGCAATCTTTTGTTTGTTGTTTGCTGTTACTAGCTGACCGAAGCGTTAGCTGTAACAATGGCGTCTGGTCATCTGTGACAAAAGCTAAGAGCCAATTTGTAGGATAGAATCAGCTGGAAAACCCTCCTGAAAGGGTTAAATGAAGCACGGGAAATGAAGCTCCGGCAGCGTGTCTAGCAACAGGCTGTTTATACCGTTTGGACAGTGGAAATGTGATGATGTCTTCATGAATCATAACTTAGAGAGCGAGAAACAGGAGCTGCCTCTATTTAAGGCCAGTTTAAAAGAAAAATGGTCTAGTCATTGAAGATAAAATAAACATTTCTCCCGCTCATTCAGTGGCCTCAATCTCTGGTTTGTAATCTCTTATCTTCATGGATGACTAATTGAAAAAATATGAGGTATGATGTGGAGCCTGAGGCCTCTTTGCATGCATGGTATGTCGGTATGCAGGACTACAGCTGCCTTAAAATGAGCCACATTTTAATCAACACTGAACCTTAGCAAGATTTGAGTTTTTCCTTCAGTGTCATCATAAATCATATTTACTTCATCACTGTTGGACTGGTCAGGGGTCAGTGATTTTTCACTTGTGAACACTGGTATATTGCTGTGTGTTAAAGAGGAGTAATCAATTTCTGGTTCATCAGCTTCCTGTCAGGTTTTATTTCTTTCTCATTAGCATCAATTTATTCACTATTGCTAGTTCTTTTCCCGTAGACAAACAGTTCTTGGACTATAAGTCATTTTTTACAATGTAGCAGATGATGAAGCAAACCCAAAATGAGGGATTTCAGTGGACAGGTTGGTCTGACCAGCTACCAGCTACCCAGCAGGTTGACCATCTAGACCAGTTGATGGTGCTTCAGAAGGGAAAAAGTAATGTATGAAGTAATGGAACTAATCCTACATCATAAGGCAGGGTGAAGGTCTTCTAGCAGCTTGACCAATGACCAAGCCCATGCTGGATTTTTTTTTTTTTTTTTCAATCTCACACATGCTGCCCAAATATCTTTCCTACCATAAGAACTGCCCAGTATGAAGATGGACGAGGTGCTGAGACACGAATACCTCTGATTGTTTCAAAGACACGGCTAAAAAACACAAGCGCTAATTCTCTACTTTAAGTTTGGACTACACCAAGTTGTTCAAAACATCGTAAAATGAAGCAACATTTGAAATGTTTTTCAGTCTGCTAGCTTCCCACAGTTCCCAGTTGTTCCCCTGCTCCTGCCTCCGGTACAGCTGGTGGTTTGGAATTCCTTATGGGAACCTTATGGGTAGCAGGTCATCTCTTCTGACCTTGGATTGCTCTGTCCTGGTTCTTTTTTTTTGGAGATAGCTTCAAAGAGCTTCCACTTCTTTGCGAGGAAGCGCATCCCATGCATCAAACTGACATGATGTGGACATCAAAAGTAAAAGATGAAAAAGATGGACGAAGAAGGGATCAGGAGCGACTCCGATATGACCGGCGAGAGGGTTCTGTTTCCCTTAAGATTCCCCTCAGGCTCAGCTAATCTCACTTTCAGCTACTTTGACTTTTGGACATGCCAAAGAAAGGGCTTTGTGTGGAGAAGTGGAGGGATTATTCTAGAAAATCTTGTTTTGACACCTAACACACGTCCCTATTTTTTTTTTTTTTTTTTAATAGCTCCTCAAATTTTAGTATGGAAATGCTAATCCTAGCAAAATTTAGCTAGCTTCATTTTTGTGTTGAAATACCATAAAAAGTGAATTCAGAGAGAGAGAGAGAGAGAGAGAGAGAGAGAGAGAGAGAGAGAGAGAGAGAGCATAGGAAGTGTAATAAGAACATTGTTGTGTTATAATCAAATGTGTGTGTGTGGTGTTTAGAACTGAACCTGGAATAAAAATAGGACATGAAGATCAGATGTGGAAAATCTGGCAACCTAAAAAAATCTCTGAATGAATTCAAGGTTTAATTTATTAATTTAAAAAAAAACAGCAGGTCAAAAGGTCAGTGAATAGATTTATAACAGGAAGTGTTTTATTGTGTGTGTGCGTATGTGTGTGTGTGTTTGGGTGCAGACTGTGAGCTTTGTGAAGACTGAACGTCTCTATAATTATAACATTAAATGATCTGTGTGTGTGTGTGTGTGTGTGTGTGTGTGTGTGTGTGTGCTTTTTACATTTGAAGTCAGCCATGTGCCACATTCTTAGCCCCGTTATTTCCTCTGTGTGTGTGTGTGTGTGTGTGTGTGTGTGTGTGTGTGTGTGTGTGTGTGTGTTGTCCATTTTCCATTTTTATGGACATTTCCTGTTATGAGCCTCAGAATATCAAAGCGGACACACTTGATCACACACACACACACACACACACACACACACACACACACACACACACGGTGCTGTATCCTTACTGACCTGCACATACACAATGCACAAAGACACACATCAAACACTCCTATGCAACACACCAGTGCACACTAACACATACCTGCAGCACTCACTTCCTGTGTGTGTGTGTAACTGGTCATAGATGTCACATTTGGGTCTAAGAACTCACCCAGGTCAACACACACACACACACACACACACACACACACACACACACACACACACACACACACACACACACACACACACACACAGCCTGTGGGCAAGGCAATAAATACAAAACCTCAAGAAATGGAACGGATTGGATTGAGATTCAGATTGAGATTAGATAGAACAGAGACAATACTGCTAAACTACACACACACACACACACACACACACACACACAGAGTATGAGCTGTAACACATCTCAGTGTTTCCTTCCATGAAGAAAACTCATGCAGATTCAGTTAGCAGTCACTGATACATGCATTTAAATTGTAAAAGAATTTTCTGACACTGGAGACTCCTTCCATAAACGTCAAGAAAAACCTGTTACTATAGAAACGATAACCGGTCAGAGTGGAGATTTCCGCAGCGCTGTAGTTTAGTCAGTCATAACTCTTCGCTCTTCTTACTGGGATCGTTTTGCACCTTTAGGGGGTTGTTTGTTTAAGGAAGAGGTTCTATGTTTGCATTAGAACCCTTTTGGGAACCAACAGAAAAACACAAACGCTCCGAAAAGAGATCTTTACATGACTTTTCCCAGAAAACAAAAAAAAACAAACAAAAACATACATACATACATAAATAAATGAATAAACAAATTAATTAATTAATTAAAATAAATAAATAAATAAATAAATTCCCGTATGTTAAACACTGAAAAGTGCAGCATCTCCCCTGAATTTTTTTTTTTTTTTACTGGTGTTGATTTAGGGAAGGGTGCGCTCTGACCAATCAGTGTGGGTCTGGGCGTGGCTTATGGTGATAGTGAGGACCCGAGTCGTTTCATTCAGAATCTCTCGGTGGAGGCGCAAGGACACACACACTCACACACACACTCAGACACACACTCAGACTCGGAAAGAGTGTGTTTTGTGCCAAACGTCGGATTCCCGGATTCCCGGATTTCAATGGATTTCCCCTCGGAGATCGTGTGGAATGTGGATCTTTTTCGCTCTTGACCGCTCACGACCAGATCTCGGTGTTTGCGCCGTAATGCTGGATTAGAGAGAGGTGTGTGTGTACCTGACTGCGTGCGACCCAAAATGATCCTCACTCGTGAGTAGAGTCCGTTTCTTCTTTCTTTCTTTCTTTCTTTTCTTTTCTTTTCTTTTCTTTTCTTTTCTTTTTGAGTGCGTATACACTCACAGGAAAAACGCGTAACGCCTCTGGATGTTGAGTAGAATTTCGATCAATTAAGTTCCTGGGGTTGTAACAGGACCTCGTTAATGTTCAATGACTCAAAACATCAGCAACCATTTCCCCTGAATATCAGCTCCTCCAGGAACATTCCATTTATTTATTGATTGATTTATTGATTGATTGATTGATTGATTGATTTATTTATTAGCAGCTCTCTGAAATAAAATCCCTAAAACTTTATTAGAGGTGCTGGGTGTGTATCTTCAGTATGTGTTTTATCTTAAAAATAAATAAATAATTAATATAAATAATGCAACCTTAAATAAATGTGTGCGCCATTTCAGATTAGATCTGCTACACGGTGGGCCACAGGGAATACACAGGGTTTAGGGTTCGAGCTGAAGTCCAAGAGGGTTTTGTTGTTTTTGTTGGTGTTTATTGAATCAGGTCAGTTGCATGGGTGGAATTCGGTTAAGGTTGTTAAATGAGATCGGTTGTAAGACAGAGGAACGTTCTGAGGATTAAACGGTACTAACTAGAACCTTCCTGTGTTACTGGGGCATGTGGTACCATAACTGGAACATCTCTTGTACTTTTTTTTTTTTAGCCAGGAAGTGTAAAGGCACTTGGTTTCTTTAGTTTACCTGGAAACCTTGATGTAGCGTACCTTTAAGATAAGATACACAGGACTAGACTTTTGCATGTTTCTAGTCTTTTACCTGGAAATGTGAATGTAGCTAGTGTTTGTTTGTTTGTTTGTTTGTTTGTTTGAATACACACACACACACACGCTTTATTAACATGTTCGGTCTCCACTTTGTCAGCGCAATCACACTGTCCTGACCTGAGCTCGCGTCACTGATCCCGAGCAGTGACGTGTAAATGGGTTTCAAAGTGATATTAATGCCTCCAAGGTATGCCAAGGTGTTTGTGTATGTATGAGTGTGTGTGTGTGTGTGTGTGTGTGTGTGTGAGAGAGAGCAAGAAAGAGACAGAGTGTGTCCAGATGGAAAGGATCATCTCGTTTCCAGGGTTTCTCACACACTTACACAGACTCTCCATATGTTTCTGGACCTTAATGGAATCATTCGATATGCTTCAAGTCCACAGGATGGATGCCTGGACGTCCAGATGTGTGAGGACCAACGCCGTTTAGATTTTAAGTGTGTGTGTGTGTGTGTGTGTGAAATAAATCAGCTGCTCATTTTCCACAAACGTTTAGGCAGCACTGTAGGACTCCATATAATTCATTTAGCAAAGGAAAAACAAGATGGCCGACAGAACCGGCGCCTGAGGTTCTGAGGAAGTGTTTCAACAAATTGCATGATCGCGAGTCAGGACCGTGATATCTTAGCTTATAAAGCAATTACCCAGGTGTTGTAAAGAAAAGTTTTGGCACCACATTCTGCAACTTGGGGAAAGTTCTGGTTACCTGTTTAAGGGGCGGGGCTAGATTGATTATATGTATGATGTCACAACACCGTGTGTTTTAAAACGTTTTAGATGTTTCAGAAGTACACTTTGTACTCATTTTGTGATCGTATGGGGTGCCAATAGTTTTAAGCGCATGGTCTGTGGATATCGTGCAGGTTTTCCTGGTTACACTTGTTGAGAAATTTGATTAGAGTGTGAAGTTTGTGTCTGATGTCCTGAACATGGTATTAATGACATTCTTGATTGTTTGTTTCTTTATTTGTTTATTAGGAAAATGGAATTATTTGTTGTATATTTTAGTTCAAAAATATGAAAAACTATTAGAGCTGATGATGAAGTATTGCTTAACGTCATGCTGTATCGTCTCTTTCCGTGATTGTTAGGGTGCCAGTATTTTTAGTTCACTGGTATGCTCACTGTACTTTCTGTACCTGTGAAGGTGATCACAAACATCAGCTTTGAAATGCCTGAAGAACCAAATTTACATTCAGTCTCCAGAAGACCAGCGACACACACACACACACACACACCACGCACGCACACACACAGCAGGGGGAGCTTGCGGTTCCCTCCTCGTCCTCACGCTGACACAATATTGGCCTGCAATTGTGAGAACTTCCTCTGACAGGAAAAGGACACAGAGAGAGAGAGAGAGAGAGAGAGAGAGAGAGAGAGAGAGAGAGAGAGAGAAGAAAAAGCTGGATAAATTTAGAAGCCTTTATGAAAGCTTTCCTCACGCACAAACAAAAGCACGCTGTCCATCACTGAGTTTTTTTTACTGCCTCGCACTTAAAAATATAAATAAATGATTGCATCACGTCGTCGTTGAGTGAAGAACAAAGTGATAGAAATAAATTAGGCTTCATTAGTTAAGAGTTAACGAGCTGCTCAGTTTTGTCAGCCTTAATCTGCAAAAAAGAGGCGTGGCTTTTTAAGGGTAACAGGTAGCTATCTGTCTGTCTGTCTGTCTGTCTATCTATCTATCTATCTATCTATCTGGCCTGTCGGTTTCTGTAAAGGAGGCGTGGCCAATGTGACCTGTCAGTTTCAGTGAAGGAGGCATGGCCTCTGTGACCAGTCAGTTTCAAATAAAGGAGGTGTGGCCTCTGATCTGTTGGTTTCAAATAAAGGAGGCGTGGCCTCTGCAATCTGTCAGTGTAAAATAAAGGAGGCGTGGCCTCTGTGATCTGTCAGTGTAAAATAAAGGAGGCGTGGCCTCTGCGATCTGTCAGTGTAAAATAAAGGAGGCGTGGCCTCTGCGATCTGTCAGTGTAAAATAAAGGAGGCGTGTCCTCTGCGATCTGTCAGTGTAAAATAAAGGAGGCGTGGCCTCTGCGATCTGTCAGTGTAAAATAAAGGAGGCGTGGCCTCTGCGATCTGTCAGTGTAAAATAAAGGAGGTGTGGCCTCTGTGATCTGTCAGTGTAAAATAAAGGAGGCGTGTCCTCTGCGATCTGTCGGTGTAAAATAAAGGAGGTGTGGCCTCTGTGATCTGTCAGTGTAAAATAAAGGAGGCGTGGCCTGTGTGATCTGTCAGTGTAAAATAAAGGAGGCGTGGCCTCTGTGATCTGTCAGTGTAAAACAAAGGAGGCGTGGCCTGTGTGATCTGTCAGTGTAAAATAAAGGAGGCGTGTCCTCTGCGATCTGTCAGTGTAAAATAAAGGAGGTGTGGCCTCTGTGATCTGTCGGTGTAAAATAAAGGAGGCGTGGCCTGTGTGATCTGTCAGTTTCAGTAAAGGAGGTGTGGCCTGTGTGATCTGTCAGTTTCAGTAAAGGAGGCGTGGCCTGTGTGATCTGTCAGTTTCAGTAAAGGAGGCGTGGCCTGTGTGATCTGTCAGTTTCAGTAAAGGAGGCTGGGGTTGAGTTTTCCCTTCTTGTCTTCATCAACATACTTGATGTTTTTTTTAAAGAACTGGACCTAAGTTCCAGTACTATGGGATGTGGGGGATGGGTTGGTGTCTTCTATAAAAATAAAAAGTTTTATATGTGAAGGAGCAGCTCATGCTCTGACCTCGCGGGCTGTTCGCTCTAGATAATCAATGACTCTGCAAAAGCACAGGCCAAAGGTCACTAGGTGATGGAACCAGGAAGTGAGCCAGCTGCATTTTGGGTCAGCACTGAGACATGAGCAATAGCGGGGAAAACCCAGTAAAATGGAAAAAATACGAATGTGCGTGGTTAGCATTGTTAGTGTTGCTATGCCATTACCGTTACTCGGAATTCAGTTCCAGGAAAAAAGGAGGAACATCATTAGCATAGTCAGGTTGTTGGAATTAGAGCAAATTTCAGATTCCAATTTGATTCCAGATGGAATGTGGTGGAACGATGGAGAGAGAAACGGAAAGCTGGATGAGGCGATGCTGGGGGTTTTTATTTCTTGACCAGGGCAGAAAAAAAAAGAGAAGAAAAGTGCTCACAGTTAGCAACTTTAGCTTGTCAAGACTTTTTCTTTTTGAGGGAATTGAATGATGGGAATGCAGAAATGGAAAGTGGGATCAGGAGAACCAGCTGTTTGTTTCTTCTCCCTGAGAGAGAGTGACAGAGAGAGAGAGAGAGGGGAGAGAGGGGGAGAGAGAGAGAGAGAGAGAGAGCGCGAGCATGTGAATGCGCATTGTTAGCATATTTCGCTCATTAGCTCAAGCGCTCTCAGGTTTCTTGTGTAATCTGTTTCCTCGAAAGTTTTTTCCCTGTGGAACTGGAACCTGTTCAGAGTTCTCTTTCCACACTTTCTTTTTTTTCTTTCTTTCCCTGAGTAATTTAGAGTTCATCACTCTCTCTCTCTCTCTCTCTCTCTTTTTCCTTTCTTTATTTGTCTCACTCTCCAGTTAGCTGTTTAATGTGTTGTGCTTCACCTGTGATTAGCATAGTGTGATGTCTGAACACTAGAGTGATTAGAGCTCTAGGAATGCAGTTAGCAGGGATGCTAATCTTGCTAGCACTTTACTAGGGTTTAGATTGTTAGCTTGCTAAATGTTATTACTGTGGGAAATTTAGCTAGTGAGATACATCTGATACAGACTGACAGGAGGATTATCAAACTGGCATTACTGTAGCTGTCTGTCTGTCCGCCTGCCTGTCTCTCTCTTGCTCGCTCTCTCTGTCTGTCTGTCTAGATGGATAAATAGACAGACAGATCTATCTAGCTATCTGTTTATCTATCAGATGGATGGTTTTCTCAGTGTGTGGGCTCTCTCTCTCTCTCTCTCCCCTCTCTCTCCCCTCTCTCTCTCTCTCTCTCTCTTTTTTTTTTTTTGTGTGTTGTGTTGTCATATTTGCGTTGGTGCGTTTTGCCGCCTTTTATTGTTTGCCTTTAAACAAAAGGAGGCGTGGTTTTTTTTAGCAGCCACGGCGACCACACATCAGACTCCAATCAACTTCCGACTGGACAGGAAAGGGAAGTGAGGTCACCAGTGCTAAGGTGGAACACAGGATACACACACACACCACACACACACACACACACACACACACACCCCAAAACACACACAGTACAGTCTTTATTTTTTTTGCACTGATGTGTGTATTGAGGTGTGTATGTGTGTGTGTGTGTGTGTAGCATTTACATTTAAATAGGTTCTCTGTTCCTAAGTGTGGCCTTAAACATGTACTTGGCCAAACTCTCTCTCCCCTTTTTCTCACACACAACACACACAAAACACACACACACACACACACACACACATACACACACACACAAACACACAGGAAGCATGGTCCCTCATTACAGAGGCTTTCAGGAGTGTGTGTAATTATTGTCAAACATTCTTCAGGGTCCAGGAACTACACACTACACAAGAATATAGAACTTCATGTCAGAATTTGTGTGTGTGTGTGTGGGGTGTGTGTGTGTGTACTGCAGACCCCGTTTGTTTCTTTCCCTTCTCCCTGTTTCTGTCTAGGCTTTTTTTTTGGTATGAAAAATCCCCATCTGTGGCTCTGTGTGTGTGTGTCCATACAACACAAGGAGGCCTCCCTTATCTCACGTCTCCTATGTTTTCTTCCCTCACACGCATTTTTCTCAGTCAGCCGAGCAGAGAGTCACGTATCAGCAGCAGCTCTGTTTCCTCACCTCTACTCATACAGCCCCTCTCTCTCTCTCTCTCTCTCTCTCTCTCTCTCTCTCTCTCTCTCTCTCTCTCTCTCTGTATCTGTCAGAATGACAGTTGGAATAATTGGACACAGGAACCGTGCTCTGATTGGTCAGACTGGTTTGAGAGTGGAGACTGTTATGATTAAACCACAGAGCTGCGGTGTGATTAGTCTTGTGATGAGTCCCAGTGCTGCATGGGACAGGAACCGGAAGCAGGATCTGTCTTTTTGATTGTTTATTTATTTATTTTTAATGTATCAGTCTGATATTAGAGTTTAATTTATGGTCCCAGTCACGGCTTCACCCAGCACTCGGACACCTCTCTGCATGAATCCGGCGCTGTCTACAAGCCGAAATGGCTGCTGGGAACATCGTCGGCCATTTGGTAGTCGCTTCATAAACGGGTCATTCCCAGGACAATAAGCTTTAGCAGCGCGGTCTGAAAACTAGCACCACACCGCGAGGTCGAGGAGAACGTGTTGGATGGGGAGGAGCGCGTGGAGTCGTAGTGATGGCGTGAACCGGACAGTGACTCGTTCGCCTCATTAGCTGAGTCTCATTACTAGCTGACGTGCTAACTGTTGCTCTTGCTAACAATGTTTAGAATTTGTTGACCAAAAAACAGAAAGTTCTACAGAGAAATATTTCTAAAAGGTAAAAAAAAAACAACAACTGGGAAATACTTTGAAACAATATAAGACAGTATAGTGATAGTATGTGATTTTTTGTTTGTTTGTTTGTTTTTCCCCTAGCATACATGATTAAAATCTCTACAATCAGCTGATTTGATACTAAAATTGTGTCTATATATAATATCGTATCCCTTCCCACGATTCCCGGTGCTCGTATCGTGCCGTACATTATAGAAACATCTCAAAGTATCATGATAGGAACTTTTTCTCACATCCCCCGCCGCTAATACTATAATAATAACAACAATGTTTAATTATGTAACATGTCCAGTAGCTATAATGTAGCTATAAGCACTACTTATTACAAATTTTGTTTTATTTTATATTTACATTTTATTCAATATCTTGAACC